>MPUH01000600.1:0-43695 GCA_001970955.1 Stentor coeruleus
TTGTAAATGTAATACTAACACCTGCTAGGATGGTAAAGTAGATAAGAGGAATCCAGGATATGATTTTTTTCTCGCTATTGTAAATACTGGTGATTTTTCTTTGGATTTCTAGTGATAAGGCTTTGTCTAGGTGACTAATTTCAGGATTATCTTGAAATGAGGACAGGCTACAAGATTTTTCAGGATGATGTGCTTCTATATTATGATCTATCTCAAAACCATGATCATAATGAATATCAGCATTTTCATTGTCATCATCCTTTTTTTCTTCAAAGTTCAAAGATCTAAGATGTTCCTGCTCAATCCTGATAGTATCTGGCCTTTCATTTGTAGTAAGAATATCTCTTGGCAAAACAGCATTTTCTTTCATTTGTGTCTTTACAGCTGTAGCATTTGATTTTTCATCAATTTGTGGAGCTACTACAGCTGTGGCAACTTTTCCTTCTTTAGCTTCCCTCGCAACCTGTGACTCTTTTTTATACAATATCAAGCTTCTATTAATAACATCCCATACAAGAACTGAGACTACTATAGTCAATAAACTTAATATTAACCAAGCAGGAAAAGCTGGGTTTATCATAACCCCAATACTAACCCCAACAAGTATAGGACTGACGATTTGCATAAGAGCATCATAATAAATTAGTGGCTTATCTCTAGTCGGGTGTCTATCTCTAAGTTTTAATACTGTAGCTGTTGCAGTTCCAGAAAAAATAAAAACTTGCGTCATAGCAACACATTGATGAGCATCAAATTTGTGTAAAATGAGCATTAAACTTATTGTCATTGAACTACCACCTACACCTCCAGCATTTGCTATTGTGGATACAATTATCATAACAAATAAACCAATATATTCAGTAGACCCAAGAGGAAATAAGGATTTATGTTTGCATTCACCATCGATGCAATGATTTAACTCAAGACATTCATCATCGGTTTTGCATAGTTCTGATGCATAGGATAAGACTGATAAGAGTAAAATTGTTTTGAAAATCATTTATAACAAAGTTTGGATAGAGTTTTATAATGGTTTAAGCAATATTTGTAATGAAAATTTGTGTGTGCTAAGATTATTATGGGGTATTTGGAGGATGTAAATTTTTTTTATTTATTTTTTAGATGGAAAATAAAGTGAAGAAAGTTTTTAGGTTTAAAGTTCCTTAAGGGTTAATGTTTTTTTAGATTTTAGCTTAATTTATGCTATTTTTGGATTAAAAGATAGGATAATTGTTAAATATTGTTGTGATGGAAAACAAGTTGAATATTATTGTTAGAAAAGATTTTGGGTATGTGGGTTGTATGCTATTTTTGGATGTTTAAAGTGAGTCGGCTATTTTTGTAAAAAGTTGTTTTATTATAAGCTAATATTTATTTTATCATGTACAAAATTTCAATATATAATAATGTTTTTAAAGTATTTTTGATTTTTTAGCTAGCTTTAAGATTGGATTTTTTACCCTTTTCATCAAGTAAGTCTTGAAAATTGACATAAGCTATGGATTCATTCCAAAGAAAGAGATGGAATATTATTATTATAAAATTGTACTTTGATTCTGATACCAATTACATACCTGTACAATTTTACTAAATGTTTGATAAAAATCTTAGAATCGTGTTGAATTTATGAAAAGTTTCTTGATTTTGTGAAATTCTAATTTACGATATCAGATTTCATATCTTAAAACTATAAATTCAACTAAAATCTTTAGAAATATTAACTAAATTATACTATTTTGATAATAAAAATATACAAGTGTTTGTTTTTATTATTAAACATGATACCTATAATAAATTATACTCAAGTATAATTCTAAATAGTTATTCTCCATGAGTTTATATATAAAATCCATGATTATTATTTTTAATAATACAATAAATACATTTATTCAATAATAAATATGCATATTTAGTTAATAACTCCACACATAATTTTAACTCATACAAATCATTTATTAACTTCTTATTATCATATAATATTATTAAATTTCTCATTATTTTATCTAACCTAAAATATTCATACCCATTATGTATCTTAGTCCCTTATAAATGGAAAACATCTTAGCCAGTGTAAGATTTAAACCAATTCGGGTTAGTAGTAAAGATCGTTTTACAAAGGTTCAACCAAAGCAAAAACAAAGTTGTTGGAAAATCAACGACTCTAAAAATACAATCGAAAACCTAAAAACAAAGCAAAATATTCAATTTGACTATATCTTTGGAGAAGAATCAACAAACATTGAAATTTTCCATCTTCTTATCCTTCCTTATCTTGTATCATCTATGCTCAGTATTGATTTCACTATTTTTGCCTATGGCCAAACATCTTCTGGTAAAACACATACAATATTCGGTGATGCTAATTCCCCAGGATTAATTCCTCAAACTTTAGAATATTTATTTTACTCTACCACAAGTGATTCTCGTAATTTTAAGTTTAAAATTTCATATATTGAAGTTTATAATGAGCAAGTTAATGATCTTCTAAACATTTCAAAAAAGAATTTAAAAATTAAAGAAACTTTTGATAATAAAATTTATATAGAAGATCTAACTGAGATTTTAGTAGAAAATATAAAACAAGCATATGATATTTTATTACTTGGGGAAACAAATAGAAAAAGTTATGAGAATAAAATGAATTTAAATAGCTCAAGATCACATACTATATTTAAAATTACAATTGAAATTATACAAGGAATATTTACCCAGATATCACAAATAAATCTTGTTGATTTAGCTGGAAGTGAAGGAATAAGTAAAAGCTGTATTGAGGATGTAAGGAATAGAGAGATAAGCAGTATAAATAAATCATTATTTTATTTGAACTCGGTTATGGAAAAATTGTCAGGTAATAAAGATATGATAAATTCTATAAATTTTAAAGATTCAATAATAACTAGATTGATGAAAAATACACTTATAGGGAAATCAAGATCGATTATTTTATATACTGTAAATATTGATTCTGATAATTATTCTGAGAGTTATAATACTTTAATGTTTGGAAGTAGAATTAAAAAAATTAAAAATGATATAGTTATTAATGAAATTATTACAAATAAAAAAGAACTTGAATCACTTGAAGAAAATAATAAAAGACTATTAAATCAAAGAAATGAGGATGAGATACAGATAATGAATTTAAAAGAAAAAATTGATGATGTTGTGTTGGAAAAACAAAAATTGGAGGAATTTTTGAAAATTAGGTCGGAGGATTATGATAAAAGGTTAATGATGTTGGAAGATAAAAATATGCAAATTTGGTATTGGATAACCAGTTTACAGGATGAAAATAAGAAATATCAGGAAGTTGCTATAAAATTGGAATGTGAGAATAGGGATTTGAAAGCAAAATTGGATACTGAAGGTGATAATATTGAAGTTTGTAAAAAAATTATGCAAGAAGCTCAAAAGAGAAATAGCAAACTTGAAGAAGAAAGGCAGTTTTTATATAATGATAAGGGGATAAAGGAAAAAATCATATTTGAGTTAATTGAAGAAACTAAAAGATTGAAAGAAGTGATTTTTATGTTAGAATGCGACCGAGAAGAGATAAACAAACAAAGGATTTTGATGAAAGAAAATTATGATAAACTGGTTTTTGAATTGGAAAGGAAAGTAAAAGAGCTTCAGGAATGCTTAGAGCAAGAAATACAGCATTCAAAAGAAGCTCTTGAGGAAAAAAATAAAGAAAAGGAAATTGAAAGCATCCATATAGAAATCACAAAACTTCAAGAAAACCTAAACGAAAAATCCTACGAATTAACCAAATCTGAAAAATCCAATAAACTCTTTCTTGATAAACAAAAATCCAAAGAAATTTTCATTTCCAAACCAGAAACTGACATCAAAAGCTTAAAAAAATGCGAATTTGAAACCATAAGATTCCAAGAAGAACTCAAAGAAAAAGAAAACATTATAGAAATACCCCAAAAAGACTTGAAAAACATAATCATCCAATACAAAGACAAAGAAAAAACCAAAAACTCATTAACCAATGATCTAAACTTCCAAACTAAAAGAGTATTTCATCTCGAGCAAATCTTAAACGATCAATTCCAACTAACAAACATCCTTAAACATGATTTAGATTTCTCAATCTCTACCTGTAATACCCTCAACCAAAAAAACAAAAACCTCATTCTTGAACTTACAAATCTCAACACAAAGTTTTTAAAGAAAAAGAAAATGAACTCATCTTAGAACAAATAAAACTTTTAAAAACTGAAACTAATAATATCCAAAAATCCAACGATCAATACAAAATTTTAAAAAATGATCTTGAAATACAAAAAACCCAATGTCAATTGAAAGATTCTAAAATTAATAAACTCAAAGTTAAATTACAAGAAATAAAAAGAAAAAACTCAAATAATAAGAATAATCCAAATAAACTTTCTGAGCTAAATGAAACTATTAGCATACTTGAAGATAAAATTACTTATTCAAAAAATGAATCTGCTAAAACTGCTGCTGATTGTGAGAGGTTAAATTTTGCTTTGAATAATGCTTTAAAGGATAATAAAAGAATAGCAGAAAAGCTTAAAAGTTCTGAAGAAAAATGTAGGATGCTAGAAAAACAGGTGATAAATAAGAGAAATTCTTCAGTTTTAATAGATGATTTAATGATAAAAGAGATTAGTGAAAGCGAAAGGTATAGTTTAATGCTACATTTAGCAAATAATAATGATGAACTTAAGATGATTAAAGAAGATTATGAAATGGAGATTAAAAAAAATCAAGAACTTACTAATGAAATACATGATTTAAAGAAAATATGTAAAAAGTTAGAAAAAAATAACACTGAGAAGGAATTGAAGCTTAAGCAATTTGAGAATGAGATCGAGAAAACAAATAAAAATATTGAAAGTTTGTTATCTGAAAGAGAAGGTTATTTTTATTCTAGAAACAGTTTTATAGAAGAAATAAGGGGATTTGATAAATATGAAAATGTAGTGAAAATGCTTGAAGATGATCAGAAGATATTCGAAATTGATGAGGACGAGTAAAATTCAAGTTAATAATCCCATAATCTTTTACATTTTTAAAAAGTATTTATTAAATTGAATATCAATTATATACAAACCATAAAGATTCATTACAAATTTAACTTCCATACATTTTCTCTTATCCTAAATCTTTAAACCGTCAAAAAACTCCTAAAATTAACTATCATTTTCCTAAAATCTAATTTTATCATTAAATCTCATCAAAAAAATTTTTTTCTTATAATCCAAGTATATAATGGATGAAAAGTACACAATCGAAGAGCTTTATCCACACTTATTCCTAAATGATCCACGGTCAATGGTAAGTGCAATGTTAAAAGTAGATGAAGAAGCATCGCGAATAAAATCTAGAGCTTTTAACCGGGAAGAACCTCCAAGTCGTCCTTTGACAATTGAAGAAAAACAAGCAATCGCTTTTCAATGCATAGAAAATAGTCGCAAACAAGAACGTGAAAAAGCGAAACTTGATCAAGCACGTTCAAGGCAACAGAAAATTTTAAGAGAATATGATCCACGTGTAGGTATCGAAGAAAGACATTTAAAAGTACAAGAAAAACGGGATATGAGGAAAAATAAAGCTACAGCTGAAGAATGCCTTGAACAATTAAGAGCTGAACGTCAAAGGCTTATGGAAGAAATAAACCCGGAAGAACTAGAAAAAGTTAGGGCTGAAGTCAAAAAAGCTGCAGAAGAAGCGAAACAGAAGGATCTTATGCAAAGAAAAAAAATTAAAGAACTTCAAGATAAAGAAAAAGTTGCTAAACAGAAAGAAATGTTGATGATTGAGATGGAAAAAAAACAAAGAGCTTTGATTGCTCATAGGATTGGAGTTTTGGTTAAAGCTTGTAATGTGGTTGTTGTTGGGAAAAGAAAGGAGATGATTGTTTATGCGTTTGCTAAGGTGAATGATTATTCAATGACATTAAAAGCTAATACTTTAAAGATTAGCAGAAAATACAGATTTAAAAGGATTATGAGATTTTTTCATCTTTGGCATTCAATAGCTTTGAAAATTAAACTAGATGAAGAAACAGCTTATTATCAAGCTGAACAAGAAAAACTCCTTTACCTCTGCCAAATTGCTGATAAAAACTATGAATTTTGGCTTAAACGTAAATCCTTTGAAGCTCTTGAAAAATATTTAGTAATAATACAAAACGAACGCCAACAAGCTCAAGAAGCACTGAACCGTCGTAAAAAACTTGAAAAATTCATGGAATTCGTCAAACTGAGAACTGAAGAAAACCAGCAACTAAAAGAGTCAGAAAAGCCGATTGAAGTTGTTAAAGAAAAAAAAACTCATAAAAAAGAACCGATTGAAGTAGAAAGGTTGAATAATATAGAGAAAACATTAAAAGAACTTCAGGAAAAGAAACAAAATGAAGATTTGCAAGAAAAAAAAACTAATTTTAAACAAGATGCTGCTACTGATATGGATTTTCAGTATTTTGCATGTGAAACTCCAGTTCCTAGTGAAAATGCTCCTTCTAACTCATCACAGATCTCGCCAAGTGTATCACAAAGCCAGAATTCTCCTAGAAATCCAAGTCAAAATATAGAAAAAACTCAGGAGAACTCTATGAGAAATAGCCCGAATAGTAAAAAAAACCAAAAACAAAGCAGGGAAATGACTCAAATGGAATTAAGACAAGCTGAAAGGAAAATAAAAAGACAACAATTAGAAGCTAAATATAAGGAAAAAAAAGAAAAAGAAGAACAGGAGAAGAAAGAAATGGAAATAAAAGCTATTGAAGAAGAAAAAAGAAAAAAAAGAGAGATTTTGGAGAAAAGGAAACAGGAAGAAAGGGCTAAAAAGGAGATTGAAGAGAAGAAAAAGAAAGAATTTGAGGAAATTAAAGGGAAAATGAGTTTTGCTGCGGAGTTTTATAGTAAAAAAGTGGTTAAAAAGATGATTTTAGCGTGGACGGAGTATCATTATAATTGGCAAAGAAGTGTTATTAAAGCTGAAGTTTTTGGTGACAGGGCATTAAAGAAAATTTTTTGGAACCTTTTAATTCAAGGAGTCAATGTAATTAAAGAAGAAAATCGTCAAATTGAAATAAAAAGGCTTCAATGGGCTTATGGGCAATATTGTCATAGGCTTAAAAAGCGATATTTCAATAAATTTATAGATTTTTATGATACTAGGATCGAAAGAGAACAAGAAATTTTTAAACAGAGGCCGCGATTTTTGATTAAAACTGTTTTTGCCAAATGGGTAGATATAATCCCAGAACTTCTTGATGAAAGATATGAGAGAGAAAAGGAAGAAAATGAAATCGTTGCGAGGTTTAGGTTTAATTTTATGGTACCTAAAGTTATGCAAGGATGGAAAAGCTTTGTTGAAGAGCAAAAAGAAGAAAAACTTAAAGAAATGTTCACTCAAAGTATGTGGGAAAAGGCCCAGTTATGGCTTGCTGAAGAATCTAATAATTCATAATGTCATTATCTAATATTGTGTTTTTTATGAAGATTTTCTATATTATTAGAGAAAAAATATGGACGTGAACGAACTTTTCTAACTAGAGGATACCAGCACCGATCGGAAGGGACGAGTCGCTCCGCCCGGGTCTACTGTGGTTGGGCTCTGTAGTTCTAGGTAGGAAGGACTATAAAAAGGGAATGGAAAATCGCCTGTGGTCAGGGGAAGCCTGCCTCAAAGACGGTAAGCTGNGGAATGGAAAATCGCCTGTGGTCAGGGGAAGCCTGCCTCAAAGACGGTAAGCTGTTTAAAGTGTTCCTCAAGTCTGGAGGTCTTAAGGAAACCTGGAGGAGTCGTCAAAGATACGATTGTATCTTTTCGACCGGGAGTATCTCAGTCCAAGATACGAGACCGCCATTGCTAGTTAGTTTAATTTAATCATTTAGATCATCATCATCTATATTATTGCAATATTATATTGGAGAATTTTATAAAAAAAAATTCCTTTCAAGCATGATATATTTTCTAATCAAATTGCATGCTTTTTTAAAAGTAAATTTTAGTTTATGATATCTAAATATTATATATACTAAAAGTTTATTTAATTTCTATAAAGTTGACATACTTTTTTTGTATTCACATTGCTAATGATGCTACTGTGAAAATTTTTGAATAGAAAAGGTCAAGACTTCCTCCTGTATAGCAGTAAGATTACTATTTGTTTTAATACAAATTATTTAAGTTGAATTTAAATATTTTAAGTAGAAATCAGTTATAGTTTGATTTGTGTAAGCTACAATTTGATATTTTTCCTCTATACATAAATTAATAAACATAAAAAAGGATAAAGGCTATTATTACAGCACACAATTATTTTTTCTAAAATATGCACCTCAGTCATCTTATCCAAACTTTCATATTACTTTCTCAAAAAAAAAAAAATTAAAACATAATCCCTACCCCTAGTATTTTTCATCTCCAAACCCAGGGATAACATTCCAAAAAGTTCAATTTCAGCTTATCCAAAAATTTAATATATCCACAATATCTTCACTTATATATTTCCCTTTATCCCTATAACTTTATCATCAAATCATAGTCTCCTATCATTAAAATAAAATAAAAAATCACAATATATCAAACTTAATCAAAAATGGTACACCCTTAATTAGTATTAGTTAGGAATTATCGCTTGACTATTGTCCAGCCCTTGTAATACACCCTTAATAATTCTCATACAAAAACTACCTTTAAGCATACCTTCACAAAGCCCAACATATAAAAATTTCTTAAGTATTAATATTTATCCTAAGGATTATTAGTTTGGAATGCTTTCATGAATTCAACAAGTTTAACCACACCTTCCATTGGCATGCCATTATAAATAGAAGCTCTAAGTCCTCCAACAGACCTATGTCCAGCCAAAGTGCTAAGACCAACTTTTTCAGCTTCATTCAAAAACTTTTTCTCAATTGCTTCATTTCCTCCTTTTATCAAAAAAGGTACATTCATTTTTGACCTAAAATTTTCATTAACAGGGTTGGTATAATACCCATTAGATTCAGCAAAAGTGTTATAAAGAAGTGTTGATTTTTGTCTAGCAATTTCAATAAAAGCTTCAAGTCCTCCATTTCTTCTCATATAATCAAAATACAATCCACACATGTAAATAGGGAAGCAAGGTGGGGTATTATACAAACTATTATTATCAGCAGTTGTTTTCCAATCCATAAGTGATGGGATTATCTTAAGGCTTTTACCAAGAAGGTCTTCTCTAACTATAACAAAAGCAACACCAGCAGGTCCAGCATTTTTCTGAGCTCCAGCATAAACAACAGCATGTTTTGTGAAGTCAATTGTCTTACTTAAGAAATTAGAACTCATATCGGCAACAATAGGCAAGTCGCCGATTTTAGCTAGCATTTCTTCTGTCAAATCAAATTCAAGACCATGAATGGTTTCATTAGCACAATAATGGAAATATGCACCTTCAGGATCAACATTCCAAGTTGCAGGGTCGGGAACTGTTGTGAAGTTTGAAGTTTTACCTGTAGCTACAGTGTTCACAGTACAATATTTCGCACCTTCTTGAGCTGCTTTTTCACTCCAAGCACCAGTTATAAGGTAGTTTGCTTTAGTTTTGTCTCCAAGGAGGTTTAAAGCTACACAGGCAAATTGAAGGGTGCCACCACCATGCATCATTAAGATCTTAAAATTATCAGGGATATGAAGTAATTCTTTTAAATCAGCTATTGTCTTATTATGCATACTATCAAATGGTTTGCTTCTGTGTGACATTTCAATTATCCCCATTCCAGTTCCATGCCAGTTTAGCATTTCTCTTGCTGCAGTTTCTAAGACTTCAACAGGTAGCATTGATGGGCCAGCTGAGAAGTTAAAAATCCTTTCCATTTATAAACCGTTCATTTTAACCAATCTAATTTCATGATGTCACTAGAAATTATTTCCTATAACTTTATATAACACACAAGATTGTGTAGATTTTGATCAAAGAATAGAAGATTTGATTAGAGTTTTATGAGAGTGGATAAGGTTGAAGGTTTGCGAAAAATTAGGGATTAAGGTATGGAGATTTAGATAGAAAAATATGATGATTGTGAGTTAGGATGAAAGAAGTACTTGTTGGATAATAAAAAAGTGGTTTTTAAAGATCAGAGGATGTGGATATGTGTTTTGGGTAGGGTTAAATTGGAAAATCATAATAGGTTATATGTAAAAATGTGCCACACAAAAAAGAGATGGAAAGAAGAGATGGTGTTTTTTGATTTTGTGGGACTTTATAGGGAGTAAATTGATTTTGGGTGTTGGGCATGGTTTTTAGAGGTTTGGGTTTATGTTATCAGGAATTTTTTGTCCTCTTTTGGGAGAAAGGGGAAGATGAGAGATGGGAAGATGATGAAGATGATGAAGATGGAACGGAATATGAAAAATACATCGGAAACTTTTATGGAGATAAGCTTTTCTTGATGATTATATAATATGAAATTATATAAAACAAACTAAAACAAACAAAAAAAATAGTTAGCTCTTCATATCTCTTAATATCAGAAACATCCCTCTGGNATGAAATTATATAAAACAAACTAAAACAAACAAAAAAAATAGTTAGCTCTTCATATCTCTTAATATCAGAAACATCCCTCTGGTCTTGTATAATAAAACAATTAATTCACCCAACAAGAAAATAAGAATACTAATCGAATAAAATTATCTTAAGACTGTAATGCTAATACCTTAATGAATATAAATTATGATTTTAATTTTATATGTGAACAAAAATACCTTCTTGTTCCATTTTTCTTACAAAAATTTTATAATTTCTTATATGGAATGTTAGCTTAAAGCATAATAAAAAATAGCTAGTTTGGTTTACTAACTAAATCTATCAATTGTTTAATATTTTTGTGTTATCCAAAATAAATTTTTTTTTGAATATAATTTCTAGATTATGTTGAATATGGTAATATTGAAATTATATTGAATATCATAAACACTTAGAGTATATTTTGTATAAAATTATAATTTCTATGAATTTTCAGTGTTAAAATCTTGTAATGGGTTTATGCTAATCAGTATACACTATATTAAAAATACACTTAAGTCCTTTGTATGAAGAAATTGGTAATCAAATTAAAATTAAACATAAGTGTTCATATGAATAAAACAAAAATCTATATTCAGTGAATTATCGGGGTATTTTTTCGGATTTACAAAAAAATCCCTAACTCCATCATAAAAATTACATCAAAACTATCATCAGCCATATTTTCCATCCCTATCTACTCTCTACAATTTCTGACCACTTTTTCCATTTCCCCTTGCAATCTTCACTCCTCCAAAATTCTTTAAAAAAAAATTCCGCTATCACAAACCTAATTCCAAATAATAAAAAATCCTTACAATCCATCATGACCTCCCTTAAAAAATCCTCAACATCTTTTAACCATAAAACCCCATACTTTCAAATCACCCAACCCACAAATCAACAAAAACTTGTCCTAATTACGATTATTTATGCAAAATTCCATCATAAACTCCGCTAATTTAGCTACCCCTTCAATTGGCACTCCATTATACAAAGAAACCCTAATACCTCCAACAAACCTATGTCCAGACAATGTATACAATCCAGATTTTTCAGCTTCTTCTAAGAACTTTTTCTCAAGATTTTTATCCCCATCCTTAACAAAAAACGGGACATTTATATTCGACCTATACATTGGGTTTACCGCACAGTTATAAAATCCATTAGATTCATTAACAGCATTATAAATCAAAGCAGCTTTTTGCTTTGATATTTCATGTATTTCATAAATTCCCCCACTTTTTATCATCCATTCAAAATACAATCCACACATGTATATAGAAAAACAAGGAGGTGTATTATACATACTATTATTATCTGCACAGATAGTCCAATCACATTGTGTTGGAGTGATTTGTAATGAATGTCCAAGCATATCTTCACGAACTATAACAAAAGATATCCCTGAACTTGCATTTTTAGGTGCACCAGCAAACATTGCAACAATTCGATCCCATTGAATTGGTCTACTTAAAAAATTAGAACATGTATCTACGACAATAGGTTGATTACCAATTTTATCTAACATTTCATCTGTTAATTCAAATTCAATACCATGCATAGTTTCATTAGCTGCATAATAAAAATAAGCACCTTCTGGATCTATATTCCATGTTTTAGGATCAGGAACGGTTGTATAGTTTGTATCTTTACCAGTTGCTACTATGTTTACTGTACAAAATCTTGAAGCTTCATTTACAGATTTTTCGCTCCATGCACCAGTCACAAGATAATTTGCTTTTTTTTTGTCTTTAAGAAGATTGAGAGGGACACATGCGAATTGAAGAGTACCCCCGCCTTGCATCATAAGGATTTTGAAATTATCTGGAATGCACATGACTTTGCGAAGATCTGAGATTGTTTTGTTATGCATGGACTCATAGGGTTTACTTCTGTGAGACATTTCCATTATACTCATTCCTGTTCCGTGGTAGTTTAACATGTCTCTTTGGGCGGTCTCCAGAACTTCTAAAGGTGCCATTGCAGGACCAGGAGAAAAATTGAAAACTCTTTCCATTTATAAATTTGTTACCTTCAACATGTAATTATTGATGATGTCACTAAATAATTGATTCTCCTATTCAATGAATTTTAATATTTTCTTAAACTTTTTGAAAAGAAAAAGCTAGATTCTGATTTTTTGATCCTGTGGATAAGCATAAATATTTTATTTTTAGAAAGAATATAACTGATTACTTATAATAAAGTTGTTATTAGGCTATTAATAGTTTTTTAGCTTTGAAAAGCTGAGTAAATATAATTTGCTTTTGATTTTATCTTTGTTTAAGTTTAAAAAATAATTTTCTTATAGTTTGATGTTATTTAATTTAGGCAACAGATATTAAAAGAAGTGTTTAAAGTTTAGATAAGGAAAAATAAATGTTTAAGTAAAATAAAAGCTTTATGGATGAGGATTAGATAAAATAAAACAGTTTATGAGTATTTTGGTAAGCTGGACTATATAAAAATATTATAATTGCAATTTTTAATATTAAGATGCCATATTTGGATTTTAGGAAAAATTTAAATTTGATTCAGAATAATGGAGGCTTTTCTTCAAAATTTTTTATAAGTTAAGTTTTATTAATGATAGGATGGGTTGGTATGTTTGATTTTATTTGCTTGAAAGTTATTTTAAATTATAGCAGATTATGCAATGCTTTAATTAAAAAAAGTAAAGAAAAATGAATTTATTTTAAAGTAATATGATATAAGAAAAGTCTTTAGCTAATGATAGTAATAATTATATTTTTGAATAGTTTGTAATCGATATGCATAGGTTTTAGACCATTTACATAAATTTTATACCTTAAATTTATATATATCAAAATATTATACAAAGTTTTATGCAAAAGGTCAATTCGGAGAAAGTAAAACATGTGCTAATAATCGAACTTAACTACCCATTCAAGAATTTTATTTATTGAATTAATTATCAAACCAAAAGACTCAGATATAGACTCTGAATCTTCAAACTTTGAAGAAAAATATAAATTTTCCTCAAGATTAGCTTATTTCCCATTCTATATGTATATAAAAATCCCTTATTAAATATAAAACTTACCAAAAAGCTCAATAGAAACTGTAAGGCCTAATGAAAACTCTAAATCATTATCAATCGCAGAAGAATAAAAATAAAAAAAAACTGGATTAGCAAAAAAATGAAGAAATCACCTATAAAAATTGTGTGTTTTATTAGAAATCTTAAATTTTTATCATCTTATTTGAATATTTATATTACTTAACTGCTTCCTACATAAAACATATTCGGGTTTTTTTGTAAAACAATATCCAAATAAGACCCTGATTTCTTATTACTTCTTAACAAATAAGAAGGCTGATAGCTTACTGGGAACTTTTCAATTATCTGCAAATAAGAAACAAAATCTTCTGTTCCGCTCATATGCAAGAAATGCTCTCTGGCTATTTTCTTATAATTTCTATGTATTTTTTCATGTTCAGCATCTCTTATAAAAAATGACTCATTTTTATCCCTATGAGACAAGTAATAATCTTCAAGAGCCTCATGAAAATTCACAGTCCTATATAAACCTTCAATTTCATGTTTTTCTAAAGTAGTTTGCAATATATCAACATCCTGTAAACACTGTAAATATAAATCTAGATTCTCATTTTTTTCTATATTTAAACCACAGCTTTCCCAATTTTTATATATAATCCCTTTAGGATTCGCATATTTCATACTGATTGGCGACTCTACAGACACATCAGTCCCATAAATTAGATTCAAGTCCTAATTAATATTTACTTTGGCCCACATATAATTCATAATTGTATTAAGATTTCCTTTAGCTTTGTTATATAAATGTTCGATTTCTATATCAGACATAAAAATGCTCTGTGTGTTTCTGATATTTTTCATTATTTCAAGTGCTTGGATTTTGTGACTGTTTAATTTATATACTTTTATATGAGAGTTGTTTATTAGTAAATCTGGGATTTTTTCACATGTCATTATAACTGGGCATTTTGTACTTGATATTATTGACTCGATACCTTGATAAAAACCTTTATCGGGTTCTAGGATTATGTCTACATCATCAATGAATATTATTGTACCGTTGTTTTCTCCTTGGTCTATGCTAAATGTTTGAGATGCTTCTCCTAATATCTTACTAATATTTCCTTTACTTCTAAGGGAAGAAGTGCTAAATTCTAAAATCCTCACTGAAAAATCCTCAGCGATTTGTCTGACAAAATGCGTTTTGCCTGATCCTGGTAGTCCTTGTATAATAATTGATTTTTCGCGATATTCAAGTTTTCCTGTTCTTTTTTTGATTCTTTTTTTATATTCTTTCATATAAGAACTTATCAAACCATATGTTTGTGGATGCATAGTTGATTTCTGAACTTCAACTACTTTTGGTTGTAAAAAGAAAGTTTGCGAGATTGTTTTTTGCTCATATTTGTTTTCCTGGTTTTCTTGCTTTGTGTTTTTTGGTTTTTTTATAATAGTGTTTGTGGAGGCATTTCCGCTTTTTCTTTTCAGCATTTTCTTTGATTATAATTTAAAAATCATGAGATTTTTATATGATTTAAAGGGAATATAATGAAAAATTTGGTTTTGTGTTGAAGATTTCAGGGTTTTAGAATTTTGATGTAAAAATTATTTGAAGTTTTTATAAAGTTTTGAGATGAAGAATTTACTGTTTTGGATTAGAGGATTATAGTTTTATTAGGTGAGTTTTGAGGGTTATTTTTTTGTGAAGGTGGTATGTGTGATATGAGGTTTTAAGATAAGGGACTGCTTTGATATTGAAAATATAGGATTTGAAATGGTTTGATTTTTTTATATGAAGTAGATTATCATCATCTGAATTATAAACCCTTAAGAATAAATCATTATCATGCTATAACAGCATAAAATCTAAATTTAAACTACCACAAAATAATGTTAATATTCATATTACAAAATATATCCAAATTCTGTTCCTATAATCAAAATGCGTGAAATATTGAAGT
This sequence comes from Stentor coeruleus, assembly GCA_001970955.1. Lineage (NCBI taxonomy): Eukaryota > Ciliophora > Heterotrichea > Heterotrichida > Stentoridae > Stentor > Stentor coeruleus. Next base: position 15,524 of record MPUH01000600.1, read on the forward strand.
ATCTGTATACAAAATATTTAATAAATGGCATAATAAAGTTATTTAGACTATAAATATAAATAGCGTTCTAAGTATAATTTTATATAACAACATGCATTACTAATCAAAATATAATCACCATAAATTCTAAACATAAAAGTATATCAAAACTCTAATAAAATTTTAATTCTACACTATATTAAAGCATAATATCTTAATCTAAACTCTAACACAAACTTTCATTACTATTTTTCCTTTCAATATCATTAGATTAAATGAGTGAATATAACATAACTCAAGAAGATCTAGAGAGTCTTGCTGATACTTACGACCAAATACGTAATCTCTATAAGCAAAAAAGTTTAAGTTCAGAAAAAAATCTATCAAAAGACCTTGAAAGTTATTTACGTGAATCAATAGCAGAACTTAGTGAAAAATTATCCACAGAAACTATTGATGAAATCGCAGAAGTTCATACAGTCTATACAAAATACAAAATTTTTGATCTTTGTATATTGAAAATCTCAGAATTTTTCAATACATTAATGCCTGGATCAGGGAAAGTTTTACAAGAAGCAAGTGTGAAACAAGGGAAAATATTTGAAAGCTTGTATTTGAAGACCTTGCAAAGCCTTGAAATAAAAAGCCAGTCTTTAGTTGAAAATGACCAAGCACAAAAAGAATTAGACCAAGTACTTAAAGCTGCAGAAAGCTTAGAAGCTAAAATCAAAAAGTTGACTATAGATAAAAAAGAACTGAGAGAAGAGATTGAAAAGATTAAAATAGAAAATAAAGAATATATTGAACATTTAGAAGAAGAAAATAAAGTTTTGTTGGAGAAAATATTGAGAAATGCTAGATACCATACTGAATCACAAGATACGACAATTAAAATGGGAGAATCGAGAGATAATCGTTTGTATAGTCCTTTTAGATATAGAGCTACAACACCGCCTCCTACATTTCATGATATGACATTAAAGCAATGCGAAGAAGTTATTGAAGAAATTTATCAAGCAAAAGCAAAATATGATCAAAAATGCTTAGAGAGTAAACAACCTTATGAGAGCCTTGATAATTTTATTCACATTTACTATACTCAAAAATATGGGTTAAAATCATTAAAAACCCAATGGTTAAATCTTTTGAATAAGGCTTTGTCTAGATATGAATCTGAGATTAATGTGATAATTTTTAGGAAAATTAGGACAAATGAAATACCTGAAGACTTTATAAATAATATTAAAGGCTTACCTGCAAAAATGACTGAACTGATTAGAAGTTATTATAGAAGTAAGCACCCTTATATGCAAGAAAAAGTTATAAAAACTATGCAGGAAGAATGTTATAATAAAGAAATTGATGAAGAACTTTGTATGTATATATTGTCGATTTTCACAATTAAAGATAAGTATAAGGAAAAACTTTTAAGTAAAGCTGTGATCAGTAAGTCGACAAGAAAGAAAAAAAAACTCATCAATTTTAAAGATATGTATAGAGTGATTTTAGAGCTTACATTAGAAGACTATGAAAGCAAACTTGATAAGTCTACAACGAAAGGTAACGAATAATAAAAAAGATTTTTTTGAAAATAAGTTTTATATCTACAACTATATAATTTATTGAAATCAAAAAGATACTATATATTAGTGTATATATAAATCAAATAAAATAACCTTTTATGTTATTATTATTTATACTAATTATAACACCTTTATGCTATGAAAATAATAAAAATTTATATAATAACAGGATATTAACCAAAAATCATCTATTGGAATATTGAAATAAACTAATATTTTTATGATTTTTTAATAACTCAAATTTAAAAAGAGCCAGCCTATATTTTTATTCCTGAACCAACAAGTTCTTCAATATTTATTATAAATAATATTATATCTTTAGTTTTAATCAAAATACTAGAAAAACTACATAGCTTTATTAATAAATTTCTTTATACTTATATATGGAATCAATATGTCTTGAAATCTTAGGCCCATATTCCAAATGTATTTTACTACAAAACCTCCTAACAAATGACCCACTGTGTATTTTACAATCCTTAAACCTAAATCATTTTGAAAAACTTATCCTAAAATCTTCTGAAGATCTTCTTGACAACCGTATTTCATTTATCCTTTATTCAATCTACTCACAATCCCTTCACTTATCAAGATTTAAACTACAATCCTATTATCATAACTTTCCTTATATACAACAATTCCTCTTATCTAAAGTAATATTTAAATAGGCAACCTATAATCCTAATATAGGAATCCAACTCGGCCGAACTTTTTTCTTATCAAAATATTCAGAAAAATTATCCTCAAATCTCTTGTCTATATCCCTTTCTTTAATCCAAAACACATTTTCTAATTCTTATTTAAAAACCCTTCCATCTCCATATATCATCCATAAAGGTCAAAATTTCACATCATTTTCAGGTTTATTAATAAGAGGCCAATGCGATTTTATATATGAGAAAACTTTTTGCACAAAAAAATCAGCAGTTCTAAAAAATATCGACTTTATGGAAATACAGTATTCTGGGAATTATCAAGGGATTTACGATGAAAGCAATATAAAATACACAAATCTTATTAGAATTTTAAATGATAATAATATAAAAGTTCTTATAAGCGATATTGAAAAAGTTTGGGTTAAAGAAGCTTGTAGAAATTGTAGAGTAACTTTGATAATAGTAGATGATATTTAGAATCCACATCCTGATGATATGAATTATTTTTTTACAAGTATTATTTATGATGAAATTTGTGAATTAAGGGTTTTTACTTGTTGTTTTGATATGGATATAGAAAAATTTGGGGTTTGTGGAAAGTTTTATATAGAAAATTCTCGGCCGGTAGGAATTTTGCCTGAAGCTTTAGGTAAAGAGTATGAGAAATCTATAAGGAAAATTGTGAGGATTTGGGAAATGTGGAGCGAAGATTATTTGGTTGTTCCAGCTGGTGGATTTTTTGAGATACAATTGTGCAGGGTTTTAGGAGATTGTGAGCTAAAAAGAGTATTTTGGGAGTTTTTAAGGAAATTTGTCAATAAAATGCCTAAGCCAAAAGCTTTGTGGAAAAAATTTTTACTTGAATTCAGCTATGGAAAAGATTTTAGTTTTAGGATTGATATGGGGGATATTGGAAAGGCTGAGATTATTTATGAAAATGATAATGAATATGTTGAAGCATTTTCTGTTAAGTAAATTTTATTTAGGCTTGAAGTTCTTAGGAAGTTTTTAGAAGTTTCTTTACAGATTAGTCGTATAGAAGGGGTTATTGTTAATAGAAAAGCTAAAGAATAATATTATAATTTTTATTAAAAAACTGATTATATTAAATCTCTTATCTTATTTATAATCTTAATTTCATTATCATCTACNAAAAAACTGATTATATTAAATCTCTTATCTTATTTATAATCTTAATTTCATGTATTTTATAAACTAATTCTGACGAATTCTATCTAATTATATCATCTGGGAAATAAGTAATTCGATTACTATTTACTATTACTGCTTGGAGGAACTTTTTTTATCTTGTTCTTCAAGTGCTTTTTTCCACACACCAGCTCTTAACTATATATTCTATACTTCAATTCTCTGTATTGATTGGGCAAGTCGTTTTTTAGTAACATCATTATGCTTAACAGGCAAATAAAATATAGGAGGGATAGTCCTATATATTAAATACTCAGTAAGTATATAACTACAATAAGCTTCTACTCTTTTATATTGCCCTGCTTTCTTCATATTTTTTACCTGCATTTCATATTCCAGCTTTAAAATTTCCTCTTCCAACTCTTTTTTTCTCTTCAATTCCGTCTCTTTTATTTTCTAAGTCTTTAATACAGCTATTTCCTCACGTGTTTGGATTTTGATTTCTTCAGCAACTTTTTTGATTTCTTGGGTGACTTTTTCATCTATTTTCTGTTGATTGTCGATTATTTCTCTTTGGTAATTAAACCCATCCTTAGCTTTTTTCAGGTGGCTAATCACAGAATTTAGTATTTTTTGATTCCGATAACGTTCTGAGGTTGGGTCTTCATGTATTGGGGGTTTTTCTACCTGAAATTCTACTTTTTTTGGAGATCTTGAACGTTTTTTTCTTATATAAGGGAATTCTTGGATTTCTTCACCTGGTCTTTTTACTATAAGAACTTCGCTTTCAGGTCTGATTTTATATTTACCTATGCTTTTGCGTGCTTATCCTTCTAAGATTTTCATTAATTTTATTCCTTTCCTTTAAGAGTTCTTTATGCTGGACTTGCAAATTTTCCATTTTTTATGTTTATAACTAAGTAGAGAGATTTAGAGGTGGATTTATTAGGAAATATAGCAAGATTGTGAGGAAAATTGAGGTTATAAATTATAAACAAAGATGATATAGGAAAAAATACAATAAAATAGCGCTTTTTAATCGGGGAGTTTTTTGATAAGATCGTAACAGCCCAAAGCCCAAAATATATTTTTTAAGCCAAATTTGTATTTCTAAGGTTTGTTTTTTACAGTTTCATAGCATATCCTTTTATTCTATCAGTTTATATCAAACTGGTAAAATGAAGACAGTTTTTTTATACTAATTTATCGTATCCTTAACTCAAATCAATATGCCAAGTTATGAAAAATCCTCAGTCATGCCTAGCCAATTAAAAAAAACACAATACTTGTATTCAACAAAAAAAAAACTATATTTCCAATCTAATGTAATTATTATTTACAATCAGACTTTTATTCTGTCTAAAGGACACACTCCTTTTAGCTTTAACCACCCATCAAGACAGATTTTATGGAAAAAATGCCCACAATTCAGTTTTCTGAGACAGTCTCCCTTTTGAATAGAACCAAGACATATTGCACAGTCATGGAATTTTTTCTTTAAAATTAAAGTCCCAGGGGTTGATTCCTCGAGACAATATTCGCTATTATAGATAATTTCTTGTAATTTATGAAGTTCTTCTTGTGATAAACCATGATCTATAGGTTTGATTTCTTGGTAGTATAATTCAATACTTATATGACGACTGAACTCTTCATCAGAGCTTGAGTCACTGTATATAATAAAGTGAATACTCCCTGATATATTAATTTCTTCATTTGATCTTCTTGGATTCGCGTCCATTTTTAAATGTTTTATATCGGTAAACCATATTTCTAATTATAGGTATGAAAAATATTAAGGGGCATAAGATTTATGTTGATATAAAGAAAGTTGGAAAGCGGATTTTGATAAAATAAAAAATAGAGAATTTAGATATCTTTCATTTTAGACACAATACTTTAGATATTAGGTTGATAAAAGGTTTTTAACTTTATGATATTTATGTAAATTTCGCTAAAAAGGTCTTATAAAATAAGAAAATATTCTGATTACTAGTCATAAATTTAAAGCTATTAAATGCTTATATTTTTTTAAAATCATTAGATTCATAGTTGTCAAAGCAATTTTTTGGTTTAATTTAAGAGTTATATAGCACTAATTGTTTAGTAACTTAAAAGTTTCAGAAATATTGCTATTATAATATAATTTTTTAATTTAAGAGTTATTTAGCACTAATTGTTTAGGCACTCCCAACTTTCAGAAATATTGCTATTATCATATAACTTTATCATTCCAACAGGTTTTAATAAGTTTTATAAAAAATTATGAAGATGTTGATGAAGCTCAAGTAGAAGTAGAGATTAAAAAGATTTTCGATTACTTTGATCAAGATGGAAGTGGGAGTATTGACTCAGATGAACTAAAATAATTCTTAAAATGCTTAGGGAAAAATGTTGTAGATGAAGAAGTTAATGATATTATAGCAACAATTGATATAAATGGAGATGGGACAATAAATTACTCTGAGTTTGTCAAGGAAATGAGAAAAAGTTATGGAAAAAGAGATGTAGGAAAAAAATTACAAGCAGTATATGCGAGATTTGTTCAAGATTGATCATCGTTTATAATTAAATAAGGAGTACAACATGTTATGAATACTATATTTAAAGAAGGAATGAATATTGATGAAGTGGAAGATATGATTATAGTTGTTGGAGGGGATAAAGAATATGTGACTTTTGAAGAGTTTAAGAAAGTTATGTTAGAAGGAGTCTAGTTAGACTATTAATATAAAATTGTTTTAGGGAATGTGGATTTTTATAGATAAGATCTTAGTGGTTTTATAAAGTTTTGTAATTTAGGAAGTTTTTGTGATATAATTATAGGATTTTATATATAGGAGGATATGATTATATAGGTTAATTTTTTTTATGTTTAGGGATTGTATACTAAAAAATGGGTTGATGAGAATAATTGATTTTTGTTAATAGTAAAAGCTCAATAGTTTGAGATTTTTTTGTATTTAAAAAAATATATGTGTTATATAGTAATTATTTGTAATTTATATAATGATATTATAATCATTAGTATTATCCGTTAATAATTTACCTATTCATATAAAAATATAAAAAATCCTTGCATATTTTCTATAAATCGAAATTTATTCCTATAAACTCTTTCTTTTATCACTAGTGAAATAACCTTTAAAAGCTTTTACTCTTATTTTTTTAAGGTCACTTTTACTCATAGGAAATGTTTGCCAAAAAAACTCTTTGATGATTATAGACTTAGTTTGTTTGGAGATTATTTCTGAATAATCAGTTCAAATATTTATGAATTTATGAAAATACAAGAACTAAAAGTATTAGTACTATCTAATAAAGATCAATAAAAATTAGTGCTATTATAATTACACACTGCATGCCACTGAAGGGCTAAGTTCTTAAAGCTAAATCTATTAGCGATTAAATCTAATCATTTTATCATAATAATTATAATAAACATAATGCTTATGCTGCAATTAATTAAAGGTAAAAGATCTATTTTTTAATGTTCTTGATTAGCACAGTCATATTAAGTCATAGTTCAAAAGAGAAATAGAGAAATTAGCAAAGAATTCAAATTATAATCAAAAAAACAATCAAAAATTACAAAATTTCAAATAACATAAACAACTAATCTATACACAAACTAGGCCCATGCACTTCAATTCAACTCAAAATATTCCTCCTTCATTATCAAAAGCACAATCTCCAACATCAAAATAAATCATTAAATTAAAAAAAACCAAACATCTCAATCATAAAAGTCCCAAACCACCACCAACTCTAATCCTAAAAACCTCCCTCTAACTTTATCATAATTATCTTTCTAACCACCCTATAATATTTTCTATCAAAGTCTTTCTCTATTTCCCCAAGCATTCCATCTCACTATTCCGGAACATCCCCAACACCCAGCTTTTTTAATATCTTATCTTCTAAAAAGTCATCCTAAAAATATNAACACCCAGCTTTTTTAATATCTTATCTTCTAAAAAGTCATCCTAAAAATATAATAGCATCTCAATCGAATGATTAATAATGGCTTATCGTTTAGTCTTAGTACGTCACGGAGAAAGTACATGGAACCAAGAGAATCGCTTCACTGGGTGGACTGATGTTCCTCTAGCCGCCAAAGGTGTAGAAGAGGCAAAAGAAGGTGGTCAGCTTCTTCGTGAACAGAATTTCCAATTTGACACCGTGCATAGTTCAGTACTGAAAAGAGCGATTCAAACCATGAATATCGTATGTTCAGAAATCGATCAAGAATATTTGCCAGTAAACAAACACTGGAGATTAAACGAGAGACATTATGGTGGACTTCAAGGTTTAAACAAGTCAGAGACTGCAGCTCTTCATGGTGAAGAACAAGTGCTTATATGGAGAAGATCATATGATATCCCTCCACCATCACTAGAAGTAACAGATCAAAGACATCCTTCACATGAAGCTAAATACAAAGGTTTACCAGTTGATATTTTACCTAAGACTGAATGTTTAAAGGATTGTATTGAAAGGGTTTTACCTTATTGGTACGACCATATTGCCCCTGATATTCTGTCTGGGAAAAGAGTTCTGATTGTCGCTCATGGGAACTCATTAAGAGGACTTGTTAAGCATCTTGATAAAATGACTGAAGATGCTATTTTAAAGCTTAATATCCCAACAGGTATACCTTTAGTATATGAACTTGACAATAACTTACAGCCTGTAAGACATTATTACTTAGCTGATGATGAGACTGTTAGAAAACGTATTGAAGCTGTGGCTAATCAAGGCAAAGCTAAACCAGCATAAATAATTAGAAGAATAGGCATAGACATTTTCTATGGAATTTTTAGTTAAAAAAGTTCATTTTACACATGAAGTCGTGTTTATAATTTTAACATAAAAATCTAATACCGAATACAGATATAAAAAACCTTTAAATCAAATTTATATAATAAAACTCAAGCTTAGGTTTTTTATTATAGATTTTCTTAAGAAAAACAATTTAGAATTTTCTTATAGGAAATATAAAATTTTATAAGAAAGGTAGTTGTTTAGAAACCGGGAAAACTGAAAGGATAAAGGTTACTCCATTTACTTTTGAGCGTTATTTAATATAAAATATAAGTAATAAGTACAAAAATTTACTTTATGTTACTTAATATTGTTTTAAAGCCATAACTCTTCTTCTTGTTATACAAGAATTCGAAATACTACATAGACCAATAGGCTTTGGGGCTATTGAGCATTGGTCTCTAATGCAAACTGGTTCGATTTCTTTCTCGAGTAATGTGTAAATTTCAGCTAAATTAGTTTGTAATTTACAGTATATGTATTTCTGTTCATCAGAAATGTGTGTAAATAAATGCTTGATTTGTGTTGGTTCGACTAAAACAAGCTCTGTAAAGCAGTATTCGATATCATTATCGTTGTCGTAATCCATATCGATTGTACTGGCATCTGAGATTCTTATCGCTGGTTCATCAACTATGAGTTCTTGGCATTGCATTTTTATGAATATAAATGGTTATCAGTGTGCTTAGTTTTGCTTATATGGGAAAATAGAAAAGTTCATTAGATTTTAAGGGTTGAAAGATTTTTGGGTTGATTTGGAAAGTTTTGATGATGTTTTTGGAGATGGAAATTGATGAGAAAAGTTTTTGGGGTTGATAAAGTTGGCTTGTTATTATGATTTTTTGTGGATAAAGATAGAATATTAAGGGATAATGGATTTAGATAGAGTTTTGATGGGTTGAGTAGATTTGGTAGAGGAGATTGGGATTTTTTTTGGTTTAGGGAGAAAATTTTAGCGTGGAGAGAAGTTGTTGGATGAAATAAAGATAGAAATTCGTAAGGTTTGTTGTATTTTTTGGATATAGAAGAGTAAGTTACTTTAATTAATATGTGTAATAAACACTTACTTATATAGGTAATAAGAATTACCTTTTTTTCTTCTAATTATCTTGTTTTTTCTGGTTCCATATATTTTTATATAGTCATAGTATAAATAAATTCTTATATATATCTTATTTATAACTAAATCTATACCCTTTGTTTATTATGATATTTTGTTCTATAAAGAAGATGAGGTATTTAGTATTATTTATCACAAGCCTTTAAGCAATTGTCAAGAAAAATTGAGAAGTAGACAATTTTTAGTTATCTTGAATAATATAACCAGATAAGAAGTAGGCTATTATTACTTGATTTTTATATCATAGTTTTAAATAGAAAATCTAGCTTTAGAAAGTATATAAAATCAAAGCAGAGTTTGCAGAAAATCTAAGATTGGGTTATTTTTGATTATTGCTTTAAGATATTTATTATACAAAACAAATTTTTTAAATATAAAATTTTAAAACATTTTGAACTAAAATTAAGACTCCATAGCTTATATTCAAATTTTGACAAAATATAAGACTATAACTTAATTTCTCAAACCTTTATAAAATATATATAATTATTCTATAAAATATCAAAATGTCAGAGCTACCCATTACTAATGCTTACCTAAATAAATGCTCTACGAAATACTGCCGAAATGCCTTGACAATTAGAAACTATTATATTGGGCCCTCAAATATGAAATATTGTCTTGAATGCATAAGCAATTTTGAGTGTAAATATTGCACATCAAAGTACATATTCGTATCTATTAGTGACACTAATATTTGCTTTGAATGCAGTTGGAAATCTTTTTATAATGGAAATTATCCAGTATCTGTTCTTAAAGGAGTGACAAATTTGCCAGGAAATTCACAGGCACGAATATTGATTCAGAGATTTAAAGAAAATTTTCCTAAACTTAATAAACCAGAAGTTAATGATTTCTATCAAGATAAATTTGAGAATACTACTTACTACGCTAAATTGTGTTTATCAGAAAGAGCTCTTTCATGGGCTTATAAAAGATGTAAAAAAAGAGATTCTATCCTAGGTTTTCAACTATTATTAGAAAATATAAACATTCTCTTTGAATTAGGTAAAACAACTGATGCTTTAGCTGCTTTTCGTTCTATAAAATCTGAAGAGACACATGTTGAAAACTATACAACCCTTATGGACTATTGTGGAACTGAATATTTCAAAAAGAAAAATATGGACTTGGACCAATTGAGTTCATCATTAATCGATGATCCAAATGATTTGAATGCTTGCAGAATAAAATATTTTATTAGATACAAAGAAAATTATTATGAAGTTGAAAAACAGCTCCAAAACTTAGATTCTCATACACCAATTAATATCAAACTTTTTATAGACTGCTTAAGATATTCAGAACTTAAAAATTTAAATGAAGAATCTTTACTTAATGCAATACATTTAGCTAAAAGCTACTGCCCATCTTATGTTTTAATATCAAGTCTTTATGTTCTTTTATCTAGATTTTATAAATGTTATCTTGGATCATTTGATAAGTCTTTGAGTTCACTTGAAGAAGCTGCTAAGGTATGGCTTAAAGTAAATGTGGAAAATGAATTTGCAGTTAAAATTTTGATAAAATTGGCCAAAGCTTATATTAGAATTGATATCAACAGGTCAAAAGCAATAATTCTTCATTGCATAAAGTTTGCAGAGGGAAGTAAATATGTTAAAATTAGGGTTAAAGCGCTTAAAGTATTGAGGAATATTTTAAATTCAAATCACGAATATGAAAGAGTTTGCACTGTTGAAAGAAAACTTTGGGAAATTAAAAATTCTCATTAGGTTTAATAGATTAGAATAAACAGTTAACGTAAGAGTTTTTTAGTGATTCGTAGTATATTTTTGGAGATGTGGGAAAATAAAAACATATTTTGTTTATATCCTATAAATATATTAAAATCAAGGCATTATAATATTAATTGCTGAGAAAAATTTTTAATATAACTTTTACAGCATAGATTTAAAAGATAATTTATATCAACTCTCTTAAACTTATCCAATCTAATTTATATACCTTACTAAATTTAATAATACTAAAATCTCAAAAGCCAAAAAGCCTCAAAAACAAACTAACCCAACGATCCAAATCTTCAATAAAATCATTTTCCATTTTCATAAAAATCTAAACTATAACTTCTTTAAAACACACAATCTAATAAGATCTCCCCCTTATTTCTTTAACATAATCTTCCTATCCTCTTGAAATAAAATATAATTATTAGTAATTTTAATCATTAACTCTTTTCAAATAAATGGAAAAAAATCGTGCCTATTCTGTTTTAGAACTTATAGGCTGGGGGAAATACAACTTTTTACTTTTTATTCAATGCGGATTAGTAACATAAAAATAGGCATGGAGTACATACGATTATTGGTACGAAAGTCTAGCTTTTATTATTGAAGGGATAATCGATGAATGGAATATAAGCACCTTACAAGCAGGGACAATTGGATCATTTTTACAAATCGGGTTATTTATTGGGAGTTTTATCTGGGGTTATATAGCAGGAAAGTATGGTAGAATGCATGCTTTTAAATCAACAATAATCGTCGTCACAATAGGAAGTTTTTTATTAACTTTTTCTCCAAACTATTATGTTATAAGTGCAGCTTTGACTATTATCGGTGTAGGAATGGCTGGGGAAATTTCTTTAGCAGGAACAGTATTTTATGAATTTTGTCCACCTTCTAAAAGATGGTATATGACTTTAATGTCTTTATTTCTTAGCTTTGGGTCTATATCAGCAGCTCTTGTTGCATTTTTAGTATCATTGTTTAATAAGACTGGATTTTATAATTGGAGAATTATTGTTGGGGTTGGAGCTGTTCTTGAGATTTTATCTATGATTTTTAGGTTTTTCATGCATGAGACTCCTGCTTTTCTTATAACTCAAAACAAACAGTCTGCTGCTGATAATATTTTGAATATAGTAAGTTTAAAAAATACTGGGAAAACTTTAGATAAAATTGAATACTCGTCATCGCTAAATCCTAATGAATTCACACAAGAAGTAGAAGAAGAAAAGACTCAGGAACATGAGAAAATTATTGATATTATGAAAAAATTATTTAAACCTCCATTGCTGAAGACAACAATATTTTTAGGATTTGTATGGTTTATTTAGGTTTATATGTTTGCAAGCTATAGTTATTCTGGGTATATGTCTTTTATGCCTGAGTTTTTAAAAGAATTTTCAACATCAACTTCGTATTTTATTATAGTGATACAACAAAGCGCTGGAATCCCAGCTGTGGTATTAGGAACATATTTGGTAGAGACTAGATGTGGTAGGAAATACACAACTCTAATATTTTTTATACTAAGTGGATTGTCAATATTAGTTTTTACCTTTACATCATCATTTTGGTTTGTATGAGCTATTTAGATTTTAATTACCAGTAGTATTGGCTTTTCATTTATTTATCTTGCTTATGCTTCAATGTTTACTATTGGTCCTGAATCTTTTCCAACTAGTGTTAGAAGTGCAGGGTTAGGAGTTATTCATGTTATGTCTAGAGTTGGAGGATTTTTAAGTCCAATAATTATAGGATATTTATTAGAATTATCAAGTGGGGTAACTTTGTCGCTACTAAGCCTTTGTGTTACTTTTAGTGCTGCTGGAGCTTTTATGATTTGCTTGAAAGAGACTAGGGGAACAAAGATAGGATAGGTTAATTTACATATGAAAGTTTGTGTGATGGAAAATTAGATTAGTTTATGCTTAGTTGAATTATATTCTTTGCCAGTATCATTTTCTACTACTTTACAAAATGTATTCTTCTTAAACTTAAATAGTATATTTGTAAATAACTACCCGTATTTTAGTCTTTAATCCACTAGATATTATATATTTTCCTCTTAAATGATATGCAAGTATTAAGCAAATTATCAAGCATCATCAAGTGTACAAATTCTATTATATTTTGAATATTTTGATTCTAATGATAATAAATACAATATAATATTTTTTCTTGCTAATTTTTCCTAATCATAAAAAATATTGACTTCAAGTTGTTGTTTCAACAGTACTCAAATTATCGATTGCCTTATTTTTCACAATATTTTTTAATAAAACCACTAATAACTTAAGTGTAAAATCTATTATTAAAACAACCCATATAAATAAATCCTAATCACAAAGTACTACGAGTTTATACCAACTTAATCTTACAAAAAACAATTATATTTTTCTTAATCAAAAAGTTTATTTTTTATATACCAATCTATCATTATTATTAACTTTGATCTCAATTCTCAACCCACCATAATTTCCTATACACATCCAACTCAATATTTTTTCCTTAGACCAAAATCTTTTAAATACTATATAAAAATGGAAAGAAACCGAGCATATTCTGTACTGGAACTTATCGGCTGGGGAAAATACAATTTCATAGCTTTTCTTCAATGCGGATTTGTAATACCTAAACAGGCTTGGGCAATATTTGATTATTGGTATGAGAGTATGGCCTTTATTGTTGATGGGGTTATCGAAGAATGGGATCTCAGCACATTACAAGCAGGAATAATTGGATCTTTTATACAAATTGGTCTTTTATTTGGAAGTGTATTCTGGGCTTGGGTCGGTGGTAAATATGGAAGAATGCATGCATTTAAAACTTGTATAATCATTGTATCAGTCGCTAGCATATTATTAACAGTATCTCCAAACTTTTATGTTTTAAGTGTAGCTTTGACTATACTTGGTTTTGGTATAGCAGGGGAGTTATCTTTACCAAGTACTGTTTTTTATGAATTTTGCCCTCCTTCAAAAAGATTTTACATTACCTTAATGACGTTGTTTCAAGGTTTTGGGGCAATATTAGTATCTCTTATTGCATATTTAGTATCTTTGTTTAATAATACTGGGTTTCACAATTGGAGAATTATTGTTTCTGCAGGGGCTGTTGTTGGGATTATATCAATGATTTTTAGATTTTTTATGCATGAAACACCAGCTTTTCTTATAACCCAAAACAAGCAAATGGCAGCAGATGATGTGCTTAATATTATTAGTTTGAAAAACACTGGGAAAATTCTAGGTAAAATTGAGAACTCATCATCTTTGAATCCTAATGAATTTACACAAGAAGAAGAAGAAGAAACTCCTAAACAAACAGAAAATATTGCTGAGAATGTGACTAGATTGTTTAAACCTCCTTTATTAAAAGTGACTATTATATTATCATTGGTAAAAATTATATAGGTTTATACACTTGTTAGCTATAGTTATTCTGGGTATTTGTATTTTATGCCTGAATTTTTAGGAGAGTTTTCTACATCAACAGCATATATGATAATATTAATACAACAGAGCTCTGGGATACCTGGGGTGATACTTGGAACGTATTTGGTAGAGACTAGATGTGGTAGGAAATACACAACTTTAATATTTTTTATATTGACTGGGCTATTGATATTGATTTTTAGTTTTACAACGTCGTTTTGGTTTGTATGGATTATTTAGATTTTGATTGCCAGCAGCATAAGTTATATGTTTATTTACCTTGCTTATGCTTCGATGTTTACAATTGGTCCTGAGTCTTTTCCAACTAGCGTTAGAAGTTCAGGGTCAGGGGTGACTGTATTACTATCTAGAATTGGGGGAATTTCAAGCCCAATTATAACAGGATACATATTAGAATTGCCAAATGGAGTATTTTTATCTCTTCTCAGCCTTTGCATCACATTTTGTGTAGCTGGAGTTTTTGTATTATTCTTAAAAGAAACAAGAGGACAAAAAACTGGTTAAGAATAATTAAACATTAGCTTACCTTTAATACAAAATTTTCTTCTTAAAATTCCCAAAGCATAATAAAATCCTTACCATATAAAATGGAAGAGCTCAAGCGGGCAACAGATATCAAAGACACCCATCCTGAAGAAAGTGTCAAAATCCTCTCAAGCCTTCTACTCTGTGATTCTCTTCAAGGTGACTCAACAAAAATCAAAGAATCAGCAATTTTACTTCTTGGCAAACTTTATGCTGAAAATGGACAAAGTACCCAACTTACTGATTTAATCCAACAAATCCGACCTTTATTTTCAACATTCCCCAAAGCTAAAACTGCAAAAATTGTCCGTTCTCTTATAGATTTCTCAGGCCTACTTCCAAATTCTCAAGGTCTGCAAATCAAACTTTGCGAAGAGACAATCAGTTGGTGCCAAGCTGAAAAAAGAACTTTCCTTAAGCAACGTCTTGAAACCAAACTAGCTCAACTTTATATGGAATCTTCACGTTATAAAGAAAGTTTAGATACATTACAAAGCTTATTAAAAGAAGTAAAAAAACTAGATGATAAACTTCAATTAGTCGAAATACAAGTTATAGAAAGTAAGGTTTTTCAAAGACTTTGTAATATCCCAAGAGCTAAAGCTGCTTTAACATCATCAAGAAGTTGTGCTAATTCTATATATTGTCCTGCTGTATTACAAGCTGATATTGATATGATGTCAGGAATACTTAATTGTGAAGAAAGGGATTATAGGACTGGATATTCTTATTTTTATGAAGCACATGAAGGGTTTAATTCTATTGAAGATTCACGTGCTTTACAATGTTTGAAATATATGCTTATGAGTAAGATTATGGCAAAAAGACCTGAAGATGTTCATGCATTAGTTAATAATAAAGGTGGGGTTAAGTATGTTGGTAAAGAAATTGAATGTATGCAAGCTGTTGCTAAAGCTCTTGAACTTAGGTCATTACATGAATTTCAAAAATCACTTGCAGAATTTAAAGATGAACTTGAAGGGGATTTTGTTGTGAATAGGCATATACAAGAATTGTATGATACAATGCTAGAACAACATTTGATTAGGATTATTGAACCGTTTAGTAAAGTTGAATTAAGTCATGTGGCAAGTTTGATTGGACTGCCTGAGGAACTTGTCACGAATAAACTTTCACAGATGATATTGGATAAGAAATTTGAAGGAACTTTAGATCAGGGAATTGGATGTTTGATTGTATATGATGAGCCACCAACATCAAAGTTTTATAGTACCTCGCTGAAATATTTAGAATCTTTAAATACTGTAGTCGACTCACTTTTCCAAAAGGCAGTGGCTATTAAAAGTTAGTTAGTCATTTTTATTAATGTTTTGTAGGGTTCTGAGAGGTTTCCGAAGTTCTGGAGTGATGCTTGCGAAAAAAGATTTTTATTCCATACTTGGAGTCTCTCGGGGAGCAAATGAGTCTGAAATCAAGAAGGCATATTTTTCTTTGGCTAAAAAGTACCATCCTGATGTTAACAAAGAACCAGATGCCAAGAACAAATTTTCAGAGATCAGTACAGCCTATGAAACTCTGAGTAATTCAGAAAAAAGAAAGACCTATGATGCAACTGGGATGACAGGAGATGAACAAGATCAAGCAAAAAGCGCAGGCTTTGACTCTGGGAATTTCGGAGGCTTCAACCCATTTGGTGGAGGTTTTTCTAGTACCGGTGGTTTTGGCAATTTCCAAGATATTTTCAGTGAATTTGAAGAGTTCTTTGGAACTGGACGCAAAGAAAAAGTTAACTACAAAGGAGAGGACATTAGCTTATCTCTTGAAATTCCTTTTATGGACGCGGTAAAAGGTTCTCAGAAAAGAGTTTCTATAGAGCGAAAGGGTACTTGCGGTACCTGTAAAGGGTCAAAAGTAAAGCCAGGGACTTCTCCATCCAAATGCTCTAACTGTGGAGGTCGTGGCGTGGTATTTTTCCAAAGGGGTCCAATGTCAATCCAAACAGTCTGCACAAAATGTAAAGGCACAGGGACTATTATAAAAAACCAATGCACACCTTGTAAAGGAACAGGATTTGCTTATAATGAATATACAGAAAACGTAAATATCCCAGCAGGAGTTAGTAATGGTCAAAGTTTAAGAATGGCAAATAAAGGTCATCATTCAGAAGGAGGTGGTCCACAAGGAGATTTACTTATAAAAATTCATATCACCCCTCATCCAGTGTTTAAGAGAGAAGGACAGGATATCTTTTCTGATATATATATTAATGTACCACAGGCTGCTTTAGGGACTGCTGTTGAAGTAGAAACTTTGAATGGAAATCAAAAAATCAATGTCGACCCTGGGACTAATTCTGGAGATCAGAAAAGATTGAATGGACTAGGGATACCGTTCCTCCCGCCAAATCAAAATAAAAAAGGTGACCATATTGTCACGTTCAAAGTGAAAATACCTAAAAACCTTACGGAAAAACAGAAGAAGTTGTATCAGGAATTAGCAGGTGAAGAGGGAACTGTTACTAGTGATGGGATTTTTGGGAAGTTCAAGAATTTTACAAATAAATTTTAGTTGTTTCTTAGAATTGGTTGTTTAAAGTCAATTATTTTAAAGGTAGATTATTGATGAATATATAAAAGAATGGGCTTTTTAATAAACTTATATATGGATGATTGAATGAGAAATCGCTGCTATTATAATTTTATTTATCAAAAATTATACACCCACTATATTTCAATAATAAATTCCAATAGTTATTTTTATCTAAAAAGGTAAAAATTTTATAGGACCACATATTATCCTCCTATATCTAAAACTTAGCCCTTTTCCTTTATAATATCATAAATCATACACATCTATTACCTTATCTTCATCATGATCTAAAAAAAATTAATATAAATCCTATACTAAAATTCTTTATTAGACATATGCCAATATTTCTACATTTTAAATTCTAAACCATATATTATCTACACAACTTACATGTTATGTATATACTACTGACTAATTCTCAACACATGCCTTCCTCGCGCTTTGAATTTCCCTTGGCTATAAACATTATTCCCTCTAAGATACACTCTAAAAATCTTCCCATACAATTCCGTATTTAAAAAAGGGGACATTTGAGGATAAGGCGAATATTCTTCAGTCACCAAAAACTTCTCATAAGGATTCCACACAATCAAATCTGCATATTTTCCTTTATTTATACTTCCTCTTGTATTTGATATATTCAATATTTCCGCTGGATATAGACTAAGCCATTTAGCCAGTCTTACTATATAATGTTCTAATTGTGCATGACTTGAAACAGGACCATTAAGTGTAGTCCAAACTGCTTGTAAACTAAACCCAATAGCTGGAAACCCATTAACAGCTTTACGGAAATTCCCTTTAATAATTTTGAAATCATTACAAACCGCTGCATGACCTGAAGTAATTGCATCAATACCTTTCATCTTAAGTAAATCCCATATTAAATTTGTATTTGCTTGGTTTCTTATCGGCGGATAGCATTTAAACCTAGTATCATTTTCTGGTATTGTCATACTACTAAACGTTAAATGACTTGCTGGGATTTCACAAGTTAATCTTTTACACCATTCTTTAGCCTGTCTGATTTTATTTAAAGAAGAAGCTGCTGATATATTGCAAACATGAACACGACAATTAGACTTTTTTAATGATTCTAAAAGTTTAACAATTCCTGAATGTTCCCATGTTTGTGAATAATTAGCCATATGATAACAATATAAATTTTCTTTAGGTGTTATAGTAGGTTTGATAACTAAAGATAATGATCCAGTGATTTTCCTTCTTTGTAATATTGAAGGTTTAGGACTTGTAGGGTATGATAAATCTACACTTGATGTATCTGACATAGGAGAATTAGGGAAGTTCATAGGGTTAGGATTTAAACCAATTGGGCTGATAAAATGTGTAACGCCAGCTTCTTTATAAGTTTCAAATTCAGCATGGCTTAAGTTTTGTATGCTCATCTGACTTTCTTTAATCCTCTTGTCAAGGTCATCAAAAATCGTATTTGTGTTGCTTTTACGGATTTTCTTCGACATCAGGTTTGCGAACTGCTCATCAACTTCTTTGATTTCATCAATATCCAAAACCAACTCTGATGTTTTTCTATTTGTCGTCATTGTAAACTCATCTGAATTGCTTCTCTCATCTTTATACAAAGGTGAAGATTTTTTTCTCAGATTATTTGCCACAGATTTCCAACTTTGTAACTTAGGCAACTGTGGTGAATCTTCATCTTCTTCATTTTCATCTTCAATAAGATCAGGAAAGGCCCCAGAAAAAGATGATGACTCTTGTGTATCAGTCAATCGATCTTTTAAAGGTCTTAGTCTATAAGGTGATACCGAATGAAGCATACGTGGATCAGGAAGATTAGGATCAATAAAAAAGGTCAATGAAGTTTTTTCGATTTCCTGAAGAACTGGTAATAAATTAGAAGGAATGCATTGAACTGTCATATAAGGAGGAAAAAGATAACCTTTAACAGCTAAGTAGCCTTGCTCATTAAGAAATGGTATTGTTTCCATTGTTGAGATTTCAAGTGTTGCAACTTTGCCGATATCACAAAACAACTCACCTGTTGGAGCTGGGTCCATGTAATAACCACTTTCTATTAGACTAAAAGTTACCCCTCCTGAAATTGCAGCTTTTGTCAGCTCTGTATATGTTTCCCACTCAAGTCTGGTATTTAAGTCAATTATCCCTGGAGATATGTAGAAGTTCTCAAGATTTTCGGGATTCCAATCCTGATACTTATTGATAACAGATGATATTCCTATATCAGAATCGATTATTACTATGTCATAAATGATTTCATCTTCAATAAGGATTATCCCATAAACAGGTTTGTTTGAGTTGATGTTGTTAGTGAGGACAATATGCCTGCTGACAAGAGCTTGTTTAACCATTTTTGTATTGGGTTTATGGAAAGTTTATCATATTTAAGATTAGATTTTTATGTTTTTTAGCAAAGTTTAGGATTTGGAATGGGCTTTTGATGAGAAGAGATGGTTGGAAAGGTTTGTGAGAGGAATTTTATGGGTGGAAAAATAAGTACAGGGGTTGAATAAATAGATTTTTTTATAGAGTAATTTAGGAAGTATAGATTAGGAAATGATAAATTTGCTAGGTTTTACGTTGGATTGGTAGTTTTTATCTAAAAAACATTTATTTTATATATGATATCTTTGATAAAATCCTAGATAAAAAGTTTTAATGAGGTATATATACAATATCGACATTTATATAAAAGATTTTTATTTTTAGTTCCCTTGTGTAAAAAATAGTATCAAAGTTAAAGGTTTAAATAATAATAAAAATTTGTCCTTTAAAAATTATATAGATACAGTATTCATACTTAAAATTCATATGGCAAGCCTAAAATAGATTTTTTAAAACTAAAGACTGAAAATAATATCTAAAACCATCTCCAGCTAGAGTTTTTTAGAATCCCTAAGCGAAATTTTAAAAAATTTGATCATGAAGAATAGCGTTTAGAGTCTGGATTATGCAGATGCATTTTTTATTTGTGATTCTTGATAAGAGAATATTGATAATTTGATTTCAACTCATTAGTTTAAATATTTATGATAATTTGTTATGTAAGTATTACTTTATAAACTCTTGATAATTAGTTTTGTATGAAAGATTATTATTATAAGATTCGAAAAGATCTTCTTTTAAAAATATTTAGGTATGTAATTTTACTATAAAAGCCTATTTTCCAATTCTATTATTTTTATTATCATGCATTAAGTAATTCGATATGATTAAATTCTGAAGACGCTTTAGAATAGAAAAAATCAAATAATCTATTCAACTATTTTTTTTCCTAATCACTCAGTAAAAATTCCATCTAAATCTACAAGCCTGATAATATTAAAAAATCATCTCTTTATTATCGCATCAAAGCTTTATCACAATAAATCTTAATTCTTTTACATTAAAATATCATCATCATAATTACCTTAACCCTATACAAATTTAGTAAAAAAATTTTTCAAATATCTAAATCGCATTGAATTCTTAAAAGTCTTAAGATCATAACGCTTAAATATTATTACAATTCCTATATTTTAAAAAAATCTTAGTTTAGACAAGAACTTGATTAAAAAAAATTAAATTACTTTTATACTTTCATAATACTAATAAAGTATATTTTCGCCTTTATATTTTATTATAAATCCTTAGCATGGTAAAAAGTTATAGATAAAAATTTCTATCAACTTTTATATTTCTATTATATTCCATTAGATACAATATGAGCTTGGATTTCTGAATTTATATTTTAGGTCCTATGATTGATTAAAAACTAAGTGTTTGATAATCGAACCTTAATGCCCCTTATTCCTTTTAAGACGTATTTAATCTAGCTTTATTTTTATGTTTATTTTCCTGATAACTAGGATATTTGAAACATAAGATTAAGTGTCTAGAAATACCTTTCATCTTAAATGCTTGCATAGAAAATGTTTTTTTGAATTTCCTTCAATTTAAAGAACAAGTATTTCCTTTTAGTAATGAATAAAGTAGAATAATCTATCAATCCTAGTTAAATCTTTATATACAAAACTTACTTTACTAATTTCTTTATATTTATCATTAAAAACACATCCAAAGGACAACTCCAAGCCAAAACATGCAAAATCTTCAATATCAGCCCCAATCACCAAAAAAATCATGCCAAATTTCAAAAAGTTTTCATTGAAAAAAAGCCCATCTTCTAAATCTTCCATTTTTTTCTTTAGTCCTAAAAGATATATACAAATGCCTATGAAATTCGGTAAACTAAGCTATTTATTCTAAAAAAAAATATCCAAAAGCTTACAAAAAAATGATCAGAAAAACCTAATACACATAAAAACTCATAAACTTATTGGGTTATATTTTCTAAATACCGGCCTATCTCCTTCAAGGACAAAGCCTCTAGATTTTAAACATTGCTTAAGTTCTGTGCTTGGTACTCGACGTGTTTCTTTATTAGAAATTATTATTTTCTCATATAAAGGGCTTCTTGACCTACGAAGACTATCATTCATTTGTGAATATCGAGATTTTTCCATTAAAGCACTTATAACAACACTTTCTGATTCTTTAGGAAGTTGTCCTAAGCCTTCAAGGTTTTTTTGTGTACTCTGCATTTCTCTTTTTGTTAGTTTTTTAGGTGTGTGTGCTGTGTCTTGCGAAAGGTTTTCAAGTCTTACAACCCGATCCTATATGATTTTTACCATAGTCCCTTTGAGTTTTTCATTAACTTTATTGAGTTTATTCGAGTCTTGTTCGATTTTTTGCATCCTTTCTTCTAGTTTCATAACTTTGTCTTTGTCATCTGACTGAAGAGATTGTTCAGTACCTTCAAAACTCCTTAGTTCATTAAACTCAATACTATCTTTGATGACCTTTTTTTGAGGACGTAAACGTCTTGATGACCTTCTTGATGACTCTAAGGCTTCCATATAAAATTGTAATGATTGAAGTTTTTGGATATACCCATCAACAACTTCATTTTGATTAGCTTTGTCTTTTTCAATTCTATCCAGTCTTGATTGGATATCTTTTAAAGCTTTACTCACACTATCCATATCATCTGATCTTTTGCTTGCACTAACTTGTGACTCAACTTTTTCTAAATAAGAGTCGGTTTTTGATGTGTAAGTCAAAAACTTTCCTTCAAGACCCATGATTTTATTGTTCATTGACTGTAAGCATTTCATAAATGTATCATCTTCTTTGAAATTCTTACTTAAAGCTGATTTGCCAAAAGACATTTCCTTTATAGACTTACCTTCCATAACAGTTGAGTCTGAATTCCTACTTTCAATTGAGTTTTTTCTGCTTATCTGTGTTTTCTTAGCGCTTCTTAAAGGGAATTTTAGATTATCCGTGCTATTAATCCTACTGTTTCTTTTATTTAAAAGTTTCATATTAATAACATCTTCTAAATCATTAGGTATTTCTGTATTTCTATCAGACAGCCAAACATTAGCTTTAAGTCCTTTATATATTCCTAATAATGGCCCTGTTGTCACAGCCCAATTTATTAAAGGACTATCAATTTTCATCAAAGTCCTATTATGTTTAGTTAATATCATCTCTAATTCTCTTAATTGCATTGTTGTATTTGGATCTAAATCTATACTTATTGAACATATATATGAATATCTTAATACATTTGTAAGCTTTAATGTTATAGCTTCTTGACTTGAAAGTAAACCTGATGGATTTTCTTTTATTGGAGCTGGACCTTTATAATTCATTCCTTTAATACCTAAATGTTGTAAGGTTTTGTTTAAAGATAACATTTCTAATAAAGAGACAATATTTACAAACTCAAGAGGGTTGTGGTTTATTGAAAAATGAAGCAAGGATTTGTTTTTAGCTAGACTTACGGCAAAGGAAAAATCTTTAAATTTGTTGAAATCTAATATGAGCAGTCGTAAAGATGAATCTTTTGGTGCACGGATAAGCTCGGATATAAACGAACCTGTATCATCGTTTAGTAAATTGTTGGAAAAGTCAAGACATTCTAGGCTTATACATTCTTGTAAAGCAGCTATTAATGATACAAAACTCCTGGAGTAGCTTAGTGATAGATGGGTTAGAGAGATTTTGCTTATGATATTGTTTTCTTCTATACCTTCTGATAAATATTCTAAAGCGATTTCTGAGATAGGAATTTGGGTTATACAAAGTTCTATTAGATATCTTGGAGAGTTTTTTAGCACAACAGCAATTGCTGAAAAATCGTTATCATTCTGTATAAAAAATACCAGTTCTTGTTCGGAACCATCCACTATAAGTAAAGGGTTTTGCTCTGCTATGGCTTCTAGAACTTGATCTAAAGGCTTAATGCTATTGTTCTCACAGACTTCCTATATAAAATATACCTTGTAGACAGCTTCCATTTAAATTAATAAGAATAACTTAACAATTTTAAGGTTGGTTAGATGAGATGCTGGGTATTTGCAAGCTTAGATTTAGTTTATATTTTTTTTGTTAGTTGCTGTTAGATTTTTGATAAGTGTTAATATATTTTGTTTTTAGGGGATAAAACTTTTGAAATTGGAAGATAAATTGTGCGATTTTAGATTTAAAGTTTACTTTTTTATGAGAATATTTATGATTGCTATATAGAAATTTGGTGATAGAATGATTTTTAATCATGTTGGAATATGGAGTGTGTATAAAAAATAATATTTTTTAGTTAATATTGTAATTCTATATATAAATTTACTAGTAAAACCATATCTTTAAGTTTTCAATAATATTCTCTGATATTTTAATAAGATATTATATATCTTATCCATCTCCTTATTAAAGTTTAAAGTATTTTCTTATAATACATCATTACCTCCAAAATTTATTACAGCATCTATATACGCTAACTATAATTCTAAAAATTTCATGGGGAACACTAATTGCAAATCATGTAACTGTACGCAGTTTTTCGATAAAAAAATCGAACTTGATCTAAAAAATACCTCTGTACCAAGTCAAGTCCCAGCCTTTGATTCTAAACCCAAACTTTCTGTAAGTAAATCTCGTGAAAAACTTAATCTCGATCATCTAAGACCCTTAATCCCTAAACTACAAGCACTTTGGCTTGGACATACCGCAAGAAATTATGTAACTCATCTCAAGCGTCAGACCCGTCCAAATCATAACTACTTTCATCATAACGAAATCATGGAGACTTTAAGTTCAAAAGTAGGCTTAGGGAAATTCAGACAAAAGAAAAAACCTTACAAATATGCTTCAGGGGCTATTTATACTGGAGAATGGCTTGGGGGATTTAGAGATGGCTTTGGGACAATGGAATGGCCTGATGGAGCTAAATATCAAGGGAATTGGTCATATAGTAAACCATTTGGCTATGGGACTTTTAGTCATGTTGATGGAGATACTTATGATGGTGATTGGAAAATTTGTTATGTTAGTCCTAAAGATACATTTGGCACAGCAAGTAATTTGAATAGATGGAAAGATATGGTTAGTGATGGGTATTGTAAGTGATATTTAGTATGGTTGTGGATAAAACAAGAGAGTTTCAAGTCTGAACCGCCACAAAAGCCTGATTTTAGCTCGGGTACTGCGCAGGTGAAAGTTCATGAGCCAGTATTAGAAGTTATTCAAGAAACTATCAAAGTAAAAAAAGCTCCATTGGTTGTTAGGTATAAAAAAATGCCAACAGAATCAAGTAAAACTCATGTTGTTGAAGGGAATGGAAAAAAAAATGTGGAAAAAATCGAAAAAGGGACTTTTAATATAGAAAAACCCTCGCAGCTTATTGAAATACCCTCGCAGCATGTGGAAAAATCTTCAAGGCATATAGAAAAACCTTCGAAGAATATAGAAATACCCTCGCAGCATGTGGAAAAACCTTCACAACATATAGAAAAACCTTCATTTCATATAGAAAAACCTTCACAACATGCAGAAAAAACCAATTCTTTGACCGAATCTAGAAAAAATTCATCTTCATTTAAGGAAATGCATGTAAAAGCTCGAGTTACAGAGAAAAAAAATATAACAAAACATGATGAAAGGACCAGTTCAGCTTCAAATACCGAGAAGTTTTCCTTTACAATCAATAATAATGAAAATATAATTAAAAGCCCAACACAAAACACCCACTCACCAAGTGATACTATTCGAGAAGCTGACTCTGAAAGTTTTACCGGTTTTTCTTACAACGGTTCCGATGATATTGACGCACCAGAACAACCTCCACATGATCGTTTTTTAGAAATGCGTAGCCGAGTATCTTTAATAGAATCCACATTAATGGACCTGAAAAAAACAGTATCTGAGATTTCAGGGCCATCTAAAAATGACAAGGGGCACAATTTTCTTCAAAAAAAATACCCAAATGGAAGTATTTATATAGGAGAATTCAAAGGTTCTGTAAAAGATGGAAGGGGTAAATTTATATGGTCTGGTGGAGATACATATGAAGGAGAATGGAAAAATGATAAACAACATGGTAGAGGACGAAGTGTATGGGTTAATGGAAATACATATATTGGGTATTTTGATTCAGATGAGAAATCTGGTATTGGAGAATATATATGGAAAGATGGAAGTTGTTATTTAGGTGAATGGAGAGAAAATAAAATGTATGGGATTGGAAGACATAGATGGAGTGATGGGAGAGAATATATTGGAGAATGGAATGATGGGAATAGACAAGGACTTGGGATACTTAAATATAAGAATGGAAACAGGTATGAAGGGGATTTTAATAAGGGGAAACCTCATGGGAATGGAACACTTTTTGAAGTCTCAGGAAGGGTAATGTATGGAGAATGGAAAGATGGGAAACTTAAGCAAAATTAATTATAGATATGTTTTGTAAAAGGAATTTCTAGGATAAATAATTTTTATATTTTGGTAGGGTCGCTATTTTAAGAGTTTTAGAACTTTGGAGATGATAATTAATGTTATATTATCCAAGGGTTAGGATTTTAAGAGTTTTAGAGCTTTGGAGATACTAATTATTGTGATGTTATTCAAGGGTTTGAAGGACATTTAATGAGGTTTGAAATTTTCATTACAAGTTGTGCTTTTTTTGAAAAAAATTCATAAAATGGACTAACTGATTTTTATATATCAATTTTTTTATTACTACCCAGTTTAAAAATAATGCATATAAAATCCTACTTTATTCATTTTATCTAACAACTTTTCTAATAAAAAAATCAAAAAAAATCCCATAAATCGCTTAAAATCATAAACGCATAAGCAATTAGCATAAATAACTCAAAAATCAAAAAAAAATCATAAATTACTTGAAAATTAGCATAAACCACTAAAAAAAAATACCTCATATATTATACATAATCTTTTACTATTAATTCAGTCTTTTTCTTATTAAATCCCTCAACCATCAGCTTTGCTTCTATGCTCTTCTAAATAACTGCCTAGCTCTCAGAATCTATAAAACCTCAAACAAAATCCTATAATAAAAAAATGGGAAGTTGTTTACCAAAGCAAGGCTTATCTCCAGAATTAAAAAAACAAGTAATCGATATTTTTAAGGAAATCGACACAGATGGGAACAAGTGTATAGATGTGAATGAAACTTTAAAATTCTGGCATGACAATTATGCCAAAATCAATACACGAGCGATGTTTGAAGCTGTTGATATGGACAAAAATCAAAAAATCGATGAAAAAGAATGGGTGGCCTTCTGGACAAGGGTTAAAAAAAGTGGCCACTCTGAAGATGATATTCAAGAAGAACTCCAAAACTTAAGAAGCAGAGGGTCGTGGGTGCAATTTATAGGAGTCAAAAGTATGAATGGACAGAAAATAGATTAGTTATATATAAAGTCCTCTATGAATAAATAAGAAAAGTAAAGTATAAATTTGCCAAATAAACTTTTTGAGGAATTTTTGGTCTTGTTAATAAACTAATATAAGGGGAGGAATTTATAACAAACTGATTTTAAATTAAAA
Organism: Stentor coeruleus; assembly: GCA_001970955.1. Taxonomy (NCBI): domain Eukaryota; phylum Ciliophora; class Heterotrichea; order Heterotrichida; family Stentoridae; genus Stentor; species Stentor coeruleus. The sequence goes on from MPUH01000600.1 coordinate 43,010, forward strand.
AATTATAGTGGATTTTAAGTAAAACTTAAAACTAAAGAGATGAGCCTGGGATTTTTAAGTTTTTAAAGAGGATTTTTATTTACATATACTCTTATAATGAGATCGAGTAAGCTAGAGCTTGAAATAAAGCTTAATGATATAAAATGAGCTAAAGCGATCTCTCAGAACAGAATTTCTAGTGAAAACACTGAAGAATAGGAAATGTATTTTTCAGAAGAGCTTAGATATTTTAATATTAAAATAGAAGCTTATGATGCACTTATTAAAGAAATTAAGCTTACAGAATTACTTTTAAACAATTTTAGGATACAAAATAATAAACTTAAGTTTGCATATTCACAAACGGCTAAAGTAGTCAGGCTATCCGAAATAAAAATACCTCTCTTTATCTTCCATTTATACTAGAATTTTCTCCTCACCAGTCTAACAATTACTTTCATATAAATTTGTATAAGTATATCATGTGTAGCATATTCTACTTTCAAATAATAAAATCTTATTCTAATCAATTCTACAGCCTTAAACTTAAAACAAGCTCCCATCATCTTTTAAATTCACAACACCTAAACAAGGATCATAAAATTAAATATTCAATGATTCTTCTCTTTATCAGTAAAACTTTATATTTTATTTCAACATAACAACATAACCATATAAAAGCATCTATTTTATCATCTGCCCATAAA
>MPUH01000601.1:0-43498 GCA_001970955.1 Stentor coeruleus
CTTTTAATATGTTTATCAGTATAAATACAAGTCAATATAATTAAACACTTTTTAAAGTATAGCAATTTAATATTGTAATGATAAAATTTTAATTTTTTCTTAATGATTCATGCTAAAATCTTTAACCAAACTTTTAAATACCCTTTATTAATAGACTATTTATACTAATTTTTAGTTCTTAAAGCTAAGTTAATAGAAATATCCTTTATAAAATGAAAAATACTTAGATAAAGACATAAAAAACCAAAAATAATCAAGATCAACATAGAAATAAAGAACTTCATTACGAAAATATACTATAAAATAAGGTAACTAACAAGGGCTTGACAATATTCAATTGATAATTTCTAACTAATATTAATCCCTCATAAAGCATAAATCCTAGTTATTAACCATCTGCAAATGAATACTTAACTATGCCTGTTAATTTCATATTTATCTCCATAAATCTCAAGGAATTTCTTCAATTCACCCTTTTGTTTTTTTAATTCAGGAGTTAATTCATTATAAACTCCATCAAACATAACTTCCCACCTAGGTAGTTTTTCATTTTTTGCTATATCCTTAGCTTTAATAATCCTATCTCTAGTCTCTTTCTGAATTTCAACTGGATCAAAATCTAGCCACCCCATATGTTTGAGAAACTTTTCTAACCGAATAATTGGGTTATTATTTTTCTGATAATATTCCAATTCTTCTTTATTTCTATACCTACTAGCATCATCTGAAGTTGAATGATGACCTCGTCTATAAGTCATACATTCCATAAGTACAGGTTGTGGTCCTTCAAGTATAAGTTTTTTAGCTTCTTGAGTTGCTATATAAGTAGCAATAACATCATTACCATCAACACGTATAGAGTGAATTCCATAAGCTACACCACGTACAGCTATACCATCTGACCCATACTGATCCTTCATATTTGTGGAAATTGCGTATTTATTATTTCTGCAGACAAACAATGTTTGAGATTTTGTTGTTGATGCTATATTTAATGCTGCATGAGTATCTCCTTCACTTGCTGCTCCATCACCATAATAACATACTGAAATACTGTTCTGCTTTTTCAATCTAAGTCCATAACCAAGTCCTGCAGCTTGGGGAATCTGAGTAGCCAAAGGTGAACGGACAGTCATTATATTCAAATCTTTACTTCCATAATGAACTGGCATTTGTTTTCCTTCACCAAGGTCTTTAACATTTGAAAATAGCTGATGACTAGCTTGTTGTATGCTAAAACCTCTCCAAAAAAATACCCCTAATTCACGATATTGAGGAAATATCCAATCATTTAGATCTAAAGCTGCAGCTGTAGCTACTTGAAGACCTTCTTCACCAGAGTTTTGCATGTAAAAAGATATCAAGCCTTGCCTTTGAAGATCATAATACAAAGTGTCAAATTCTTGAACTTCAATCATAGTCTTGTACATGCGAGTCAACAAGTCTTTGTTTACACTTGATAAATATTGAGATGATGAAGAGTTTGGAAGGCCATCTTCGTTAATCACTTGAAATGTGGGGATTGATAAAGCATGAGGGTGAGTAAAAGACAATGAATTAGAATAAGACATAGACCTCAAAAGAACTTTAAGCATTTTTTATTATGAATAATTTGTGGAGCGATAGAAATGATTGACATGAAATTATTATATAAAAATGGTTTACTTTGAGCCAGACAATTCACTTCTATGTCTTCGTCCATTGCGTAGTTTTGAAACAAGGTCATTTATTGCTGCTCCGGCCTTACGATTTTTTAATCTCATTGAGATATCTATACTTTTATTAGCCGCTGTATCTATTGAAGAATTTCGAGATTTTATATAGTTGCCATTTCCTGTTATGTGATTTTGTATTGTCATTGGAGTTAAATTTAAGCTCATGTCCTCTTCTACTTTAATTTGTGGAATTGGAGATAAAACTTCTTTTCTCAAACTTTTTAACATAGAAATTTCCTTTTGTGCATAATCAAGCTGGGATTTTAATTCTCTAACTTTGTTGGTTTCCTATGTTGATATTACTTTTTCCAATGCGTTATAGGTCAAAATTGAGTCCAAAATCATATTGAGATAGTCTTTTTGGGTTGGGAAACTCTCGCGGACTGTATATTTTTTGTAAGTTTTTCTTGCTTCAGGATTATCTTCTACTTAGAGATTACTGCTAAGTTTCTTTCCTTTGTTTTCTAGTTCTTTTTTGATTAGGTTTTGGAAAACCTGATAAGATTTCAGCTTGGGGTAGTTGCAAATAGTAGTTATCAAACCTTTTATTGTTGTGAATTCCCAGCGAATTGAGTTGCTAAGATTTTTAATCTCATGCTCATTCAAAGTATGCCTAGTGGATTGTAACCAATTAGCTAATATTTCTAAAGCTGTATCTTCGCAGTTTACATTCAAATACTTAAGATTTAGAAGGACACTTATATGTGAAAATGGAAATTCTTCGATATTACTATTTAATAATACTTCAGGCTTTGAAGATATTTTCTGTAACAAATTTGAAACTATATCTTCAGAATGAGCATAAAGTTTTATAGTAAAATTTTTAACATTTTCTAAGTTAAAAGAAGTGATTTCTCTTATAATGCATTGACTTTGAGTATAATCTGGTATAGGGAAAACCTGAGGGGTTAAAGTTTCTAATATTTCATCTTGAACTTGTACTATAGATGTGACTACAGATATATTATACTTAGTCGCTTTAGAAATTTCTGACTGTTTTATAGAAATCTCAAGCCTTTTTTCATGTTCAAAACACCATACACAAAGTACCCAATCAGTTGAAGCTATTTTAAAAACTTCAGTTTCCTTATAAAAATTGCTGAATTCAAAGTCATCAATATTCCATTCTTGAACTAACATTTTACTTATATCCTGGTTAAAAGTTTCTAAGCTTTCTTTCTCAAGGATACGAAGTAAGTCTATATAACTCTCAGCCTGTTTATATTCTTTTAGTTTATCTAAAGCAAATTCACTATCTCTTGTTGTCAAAGCTATTCTGAATATCGTTTTTAAAGCTCTTGGATCTAATTTATTCATAACATTTGCAAATTTTTCATAAAGATATCGAAGATTTTTTGCAGAGAAATCACATGCTTGGTTATAAAGTTCTTGCCAGCATTTAAGAATATCATCTGAACTGTATATCTTGGTACAAGCATCTTGGACGAAAAGTAGTACAGTTTCTTTATTCAAATATGGGACAATTTGTTGTGAAATCAGGTTTTCTTGAAGAGTTGAATCTTTAAAGAAATCAGCAAGCCATAGTAATTTTTGAGCCATGATAAGGTCAAGTTTAGGCATTTTTGAGTTTTCTATATAGGAAAGATAGATTTGAAAAGGCTTTATTGAAATCCAATCAGGAAGCAAAAGTCTTATTTCAGAAAATTCTTTTGATGTTTCTAGGAGTTCTGCATAATATGTGCTGGTCTTGGTAAGCTTGTCTCCATTAACTTTGAAATCCTGATTCTCTACAACGAAACAAACTTCTATTGCTAAAGACATTTAAATATAAATTCACAAATAATTTTTTAATGCGATATAAAAATTTCATTATATGAAAAACTTGAATTCAAGTGAAAAGCCTAGTCTTATCTGAATATTCTCTTTTTCCAACATAATGATTTTTACTACGATATTTTTTGAAGCTGTATCAAAAGTATACTTTAATAAATATAAAAATGTCTTTTAACATAAAAACATTTTTACTACGATATTTTTTGAAGCTGTATCAAAAGTATACTTTAATAAATATAAAAATGTCGCTACCACTATCAAAAGAAACTCCACGAGAGCTTTTACTCACCATCCGTATAATCAAACTTATCTTACCATCAAGCTTTCCTAAAATCAACCCTCAAATTGTAGTGAAATTCGGGGATTTATCGTGGAATTCTGCAAAGCCCTACCAGGAAAGCAAAAAAATCAGCTGGAAACTGGGCCACACTTTCGAAATTCCTGAGATTTGTCCTATGTATATAGGGTTATTTCATAAATCTGGGTTTTTTACAGAGACTGAGTATTGTGCCTGCACTGTAAAAACTGAAAATTTTAAAGGACGAAAAGGAATTAAATACACTGAAATTGGGTATGATGAGCACAAAGCCAAAATGTTTTGGGCTTTCGTTACAGAAGAGGAAAGAAAACATGAAAATTTAGAATTGCAGAAACTAATAAATGAAGTTGAAGCTGAAAGAGAAGAAATTAAATACAGAAAAAACCGAATCAGAATCAAAATGCAAAATGTTAAAGAAAAAAGGAAAGTCTGTATGGAAGAAACAATAAACCTCATACAAAATTTTGAACCAATCCTCGGACTCTGTATCAATAAAGATCAAACACAGAATAATCAAAATGTAATTTCTCATGACCAAACATTTTTTTATGGTAAGACTTACGATTTAAACGATATTGAGTGAAAGAATATTTAATAACCCATAATGAATAATTAACTGAAAAAAATAAAAACTTTAAATAAATTTGATTAAATGAACATTTTCTAGAAGTTCTTTCCATATAGTCTTCAATTCATTAGATAATTGTGCTTGTTTAACTGTAAATTCTAAGAAATTGTTATAGCTTTGTTTTGTTATGTAATTGTTCATTCGAGATGTTTCAATAAGATTTTGGGAGTTATAATACGCAAAAAACTGTCGAGTTTTATCTATAGATTCATAATGTTTTATAAGAGCTTTACAGAAAATTATAGTGTAGCTTTGATTATTATCAACAAAACGTTTAAGTGAAGTGTGTTGCATGGAAGAGTATTTGAAAAAAATACCTAGATTATAATTAACCATTTCTATCTTTTTTCTTTGGACTTCACTTAATTGAAGCAAATTAGTGTTAAGGAATTTGTATAGGTCTTTATACTTTTCAGTAAAGGCAAATGCATCTTGGATATCTTCAAGTTTTTTAGATATTGAAGCTAGATTTAATATATTTTCATTGATTTGATCTATATCTTGTATCATTTCATATGCTTTTTCTTTAAGTTGTTTCATTATTCTTGCAGATTTCTCGTAGTAGTTGCCTAGGCTAATTACTTTTAGTGAATGGTCTCGAAGATCTCCGATTAATTTGCCATTAAGACTGGGAAAGTTTGATATGTCTTCAATTTTTTCTGATTGGACACTTTGAATGTATTCTTTAAATGATTGGGTGTTTGATTGTTTTAGAAAAATTCGCAGATGCTCATTACGAAGAATTAAAGGATGTGAAATTAGACATTTCATAAACTTGCATAGGCACTTTTGTCGTTTGTAAATAGTTGTCTCATCTAAGCTTCCACGAGTTTTCATATTAGGTAAAGGGGGAACGAATATTCCAGGGAAATTATTTACAGTAATTTCTCTTAGCCAAACAAAATCAGAAAATTCTCTTATAACTTTCCATTCGAAAGGTTTAGTTATAACAGAATAAGAGACAAAATTACTAGAGAAAAAACCTTCTTCTATGAGTTGGGGGTCTGAAATAAGCACTTCTAATTCAGGTTGCTGTGAAATTTCAGAAGGCCCAAGTTTTGCACAGTCTATTGTATTTATCCCTAAATTTTTGTTTTGTTCGTATATTAAGCTTTTATCTTCCATATAAATATACATAAAATAGCTGAAGATCATTTACCCCACCTCCTGTGGTAAAGCAGGCTAACAGGTCGACTTATGTATCTAAGTTTTTTAGTCTGGGAGGACCTTTATTAATAACTAATAATGCTCCACAATTTCAATAATCTTACTAAACTAAAATTATTGCAAGGCAATTTCATACTATATAACATAAAAATGATATTTTTATTGTTAAGCCTTTTCCTCCCTATCCTTGCAAGATTCCAACGTAGTATTTAATCAGCTACTTGTTCATTTATAGAAGTTCCTATATGGGTCTCCCTTCGTCTAAACTCAACAATAGGGCGTTTTGAATGGGAGCTTCCCTATTTAGAAGACACAATAATCTTACACGAACTTCAATATGCAACACCTTCAAGCCAATGGTGTAATTCTCTATCAATAGGCATGATAAACTGGAATAACCCAACAGCAATAATATCTGATTTCCTAATCGGTAATGGATAAAAAGATTCATATTGGACAAGCTATACAACTATTTATACAGGTGTATTCCGTTCTGCCTGGATACAATTATTAGAAGGAATGATTTATAAATTTAGAGTACGATCTCAATCTTTACATTGTGGTTATAGTGGTTGGAGTGAAATTAAATATTTATCAACACCAAAAAATCTTACAGCATATATAGAAGTTCAAGGTACTAGTTATTATAATCCTCTTGATACATATATTAAACTTAATGGTACTATATTGTATAAAGGATCATTTACTGGGTTTATACTTTCTGTTATAAATAGATGTTCACTTCAACAAGTTTTTCAAGAAATTTATGATACTTATTCAAATAATACTCAAGCTGATATGTTAGCTGAAAAAATTAGAAGTTATGATAGTAATCATATTATTATTATTGCAAGTTCATATGCTTGGGAACCATATTTCAATAAAAACTTAGCCCATGCTTTGACTGAACTTGGTGGGTATTTGACTTTACCTTTTACTAAACCTATTCCTATAATACCTATTTATAAAACTGAGGAAGAAACTGTTATTGGTCACCCTTATGCTTTTATTGGAATTCCTGGACAGAGATATATTACGGGACAAAATTTTGAAGTCCTTAGGAATTCAACTAACTACTTCAACTATGATGATACAATTCATAATGCTATACCAACAGCTAGGATTAGAGTAAATTTGGTATTTGATACATACAGACAGTTTTACATGCTAGAGAATAACCACCGAATATTCCGAATGAATAAAGTCTAGTTAAATTAAATCTCCCTTATAACAACCTTTTAACTCTTAAATAACTCTTTTCAAATAACTTATAAATGGAAGTTCAAGAATTACGCAGCCTCCTTCAGTCCTCTCGTGGAGAAAAGGGTAAAAGTTTGATGGACCACCTTCAGGACTTATTTTCACAACTCATCTATGATAATCCTCGCAACCCAATAAACAGCCTAGAGTTGCTTTCACAAGATATCAAAAAACATGGGTTCAGTTACCAGCATTCAACAAACACCAACAATGCTGAATTCAGTGATTTACTTAAATGGGCTACAGCAGAACTCAAACTCATAGACCGACCTAAAGAAGAAAATGAAGAAGGAGTTTTGGTTGAAGTGGCTCCTGAAGCTCTACCTGCAATATCAGATATCATGGAAGACCGCCAATTATTAACTTGGGCTGGAATTGATTTAGGTGAAGAAGAATGTTGGAGACTAAGACAAGCATTGAAAAAATTAGTCAAAGAAAAACCCGCAAAGGATATTAGGTTCTGGGGTAAAATCTATGGTACAGAAAAAGATTACTATGTAGTTGAAGGTACTGGAGAAGCTGGTGAAGAAGAAGAAAGACCACCAGATTTTGAGAAAAAAGGTGAAGGAATCAATCAGTTCACTTATTGGGTAACAGACTCTGCGTTTAATACTTGGAATGAATTACCTGATATAACTCCTGCTCAGCTTAAAGTTGCAAGGAAAATAAGAAAACTTTTAACTGGAAACTTAAACGCCCCAGTTGTATCGAATCCATATTTTCCTGGTAAAGAAAAAGAATTACTTAGGGCTCAAATTGCCCGTATTACTTATGGTACGCTTTTAGAACCTAAAGGTCTTCATAAGCTAGTTGAAGATAATCCTAATGAAATTGAAAATGAAGAAGAACCTGTTTATATGACCACAAATCAGCTTAAAGATATGGCAAATTGGGTTCATGCCTTGCCATGCATATTGAAATGTGGAAGGATTATTCATATGGATCCTGAAGTTCCTGATGATACGGATATTGATATAGAAATTCTTAAAGCTCGACAGATAGAACAAGATCCATTTGAAGAACGTTTGAAACCTTTGAATAAAGATGCTGAAGTCCCAGGGTTAGGAAAAGGTTGGGTGCAAAGATATCTTGGAGATCCGCAAGAGTACACAGAAAAAGCTCCAAAGAAAGGGAAATATACTTTTGCTGTTAATGTATTAAGATCACTTTGGTGGCCAGGAGTAGTTATTGTTCAGCAAAATGAAAAGTGGATGCATTTTTATATGGGAAATGGGCTTAAAGTTGAAATTGAAAGAGTGTATCCGATTTGTCCACCTATTGTTAGAGAAGACCCAGTTGATAGACAAGAGTTTGCGGAACCTTATCCTGAAACTAAGCCTGAAGAACAGAAGGAAGAGAAAGATGATGATGTTGCAGAAGATTAGAATAAATAGTTTTAAATTATTTATGGACCAATGGAAAAATAAGAATTTAATATAAGCTATATTTTTTAGGGATGCATAATTATGTGTAAAAGTGGGTTATTTGCTTTAAGAGCATATCGTATTTTTCAATCATTTTAATGAGAACTACAGTTTATTATTAAATTTAAAGCACTTTGCTTGCATTACTTCTTTTTATATATACAGCTCTGTGCTATTATTTACAAGTTTAAACTATCAATTGTAGTCCGATTTAAAAAATTAGATATATCCTAACAAGCTATAATTATTACAGACACCCTTCATATATATTAAATAAAATCTTTTAAACCCAAAAACATTCAAAAGTTCTTATCTTTCTAAATCATTACAAAACCTTAAAACCTCAGACCTTAGACCTTATTCAATCATCAATCCCCAAAAAAAAAAATCTAAATATCTCAAAACTAATCCTAATAATCTCGATTAATAACCTAAACACTTATCTTTCACTTCATTAATCTGTTCAATAAACCTACAGAGTTCTTGGTAATTAAACTCCAAGACAACTTTCTGTGGAGAATAATCTTTCACAGTATTTATCTCCAAATGTAGTAATGCTTCTCTAATTTCTGCTTTACCCGAGCTGCTCAAAACAACACTAACACTCCAATTAAAGCTATCAAGTTTATTTTCACTAAGCAAACACGAGCTCATATAATTCTGCACATCTTTCCTTCTAATAAGAAAATTCTCAGCAATTGATTGTGAAAACTCAGAACTGCAATTAAATTCTTCAACAAGTCTCTGGCTTATCTTAATATTTCTTACAGAGTCAACTTCAGGAGAAATACTCATAAGGTCTTTAAGTACTTTTTTCATGAACTTGAATAATCTGATACCTTCATTATTATAGTTGCTGATAAAATCTGCAGGATACCCACACAAACAATCGACTGTATCATGTAAGCTCTATGTAGTGATTACCCTTTTTAATATTTCCTCTGAAAAATTTTCCATTTATATAAGATTTTTATTCTAATACCAATTAGTTACCTTGGTGAATAGCCTATTTTTGGAGTTACCCCTTGATCTTTATAAGGAAGGGCATATGAGTAACTTAAAAGGCTTGGAATTTCTCCGTTTTTAGATAGAACAGCTTTCTTTTTGCCGTTAAATAAATAGGAATCACTGAATTCATGGAAGATCCGACTGGAATAAGTATTTGTACTATGATGACCTATACCTAATTCTGAAGGGAGAGTTACTCTACGTTGACTTGAGTAAACACTATAAGCTGATGGGGTAGAAGGTACGATTTTTTTACCTAATTGGTTATCAGGACAAGAAGGTATTTGAAGGATTGGATCTATAGTTTTCCTCATTGGATAATGCTTTTTACTGGAGTTTCCCATAATCATGTCAGGTTTTGTGAAACTGAATGTGGCTGAGGAGTTGCTTGAGAACATTCCTCTAGTTCTGCATGAAGGCTTATCATCTAAAACCTTGCTATAGCTAAAACTAGGAGAAATACACATTTTCCTGCTTGGTCTGGGAGATGATAGATTAGATGATACAGAATTCATGTTTATTATTTACTATTTATTTTAAATAAACTATGGGTCTAGTCTGAAAATGATTATAGGATGTAAGTGATGGATTTGATGATATAGAATTTATGTTTATTATTTAATATTTATTTTACATAAATTATGGATATAGTCTGGAAATTGTTATAGGGTGTAAGTGATTTAGACTAATAAATTTCTTTTGATAAAGATATAAATGGAAGTACGAGAAATTCCTTTAGGTGACACTTTTCTGTACCTTCAAGTACTCAAACTATCTGAATGTGGGTATATATATATTGGAGATACCTTACAAAGAATGGATAATATGACCTTAGTCCTTCCAAGCAAATATGTAAAGAATATATAGGATCCATTACCTTCAATTGTCCCAATTTGCGGAAATATTCCTGAAATTACTAAGTTTATGCAGAAACTTTGTAGGCAATTTGGAATGCTAGCATTTTCAATAAACTGTTCCATTTCTCTTGAAATGCTTCCATTATTAGAGACTGAAATAGCAAAGATAATGTCTAACTAGTATATTCTTTCTCTATCTTATTTATTATTAAAATATTAAATCTTTCAATTCATTAATAGGTATTTATAGTATAAAACTTTTTATATCATTATTTGTAAATTTTTGTGCATCGCAAAAAAGTTCATGAATAAATTTTTAGAACCAACACATTATCATACCCAAACAATATAACTTCTTAAAAAATCTAAACCTAATAATCAAAACTGTATAAATTATCACAGAAAAATACAATTTTTATATGGCGCGAATACAAAAGCTCAGTAACGAGACCATCAACAAAATCGCTGCTGGTGAAGTTGTCCAAAAGCCAAGTTCCGCTCTAAAAGAGCTTATGGAAAACAGTATCGATGCTGGTAGTACATCAATTGTAGTAAAACTAAAAGATGGAGGAATGACTCTGATACAGATAATTGATAATGGTTTTGGTATCTACGTTGATGATTTACCTATTCTTTGTCATAGATATACAACTTCTAAAATAACAGCTTATGAAGATCTTTCAAGGCTTACTACATTTGGCTTTAGAGGTGAAGCTTTGAGTAGTATTTCACAAGTCGCTAAGCTAACTGTATGTAGCCGTCGTCAAGGAGAGGCTTTAGGTTATAAAGCTGAATATGTTTGTGGGGATCTTTTAAATCCTCCTTGTGTTTATGCATATGATAAAGGCACTTGTATAACAATTGAAGATCTTTTCTATACAAATCCTTGTCGTAAAAGAGCCTTATCTGATTGTTCTGAACTTTTTAGAAATTGTTGGGACCTCATAGCAAAATATTCACTTCATTATCCACATATTTCCTTTAAACTCTTCAAAGGAGACTCTTTAGAATTAAAAACTCCAGGTGATGGGAATCAAGATGAACCTTTAAAATCTTTACTTAAAAACTGTAACATATCAAGGGAAATCATAGAAATACCTACAACAAAAACTGAATTTTGTGAGTATTCAGGGATGATATCAAATTCCCAATATTCTTTAAAATTAAAACTTTTTGTGATTTTTGTTAATGGTCGACTTGTTGACTCTAATGATCTGAAAAAACTTGTTAATGAAATATATGGGAAATTTATGCCTAAATCAAGTAGTTTCTTTGTTTATATTTCTATAAAAGTTCCTTCAAATGAAGTTGATGTTAATGTTCACCCTACTAAGCTAGAAGTAAGATTTTCTAAAGAAAGCCATATTTTTGCTGAGATTACTACAAGAATTCAAGAGGTTTTAAGTGTGAGTAATGACTCTAGGGTTTTAACTATAAAAAGTTTTGAAATACCAAAACCTAGCTTAGACAAACTTGCTCCTTTAAGACAAGTTCGAGAACAACCAACAGTACCTTTAGAATGGTTTGTTGAACCTAAACCTTTACATATACCTAAACAAAATGATGAAGACCTAGCTAGTATACATGAACTAAAAGAAGAAATTCAACAAGGGAAATATCAGGAAGTTCTTAGCAAATTCTATTATGTCGGCTGTGCAAATAAAGATTATGTTCTTATTCAATATCAAACTTCATTATATTTACTATCAGTTTCTCAATTACTTCAATGCTATATTTATCAAGATATACTTAATCACTTTGCCCAATTACCATCTTTTGAAATCCCTAATTTAACTTTATCTATATCACAAATATTAGATTTAGCTTTATCATCACCTCATCTTGGGTATAATCCAAATACAGATCCTCCTGCAAGTCAATTGATTGATAATTATACTAAGTTTTTAGAACAAAAAGCTAACCTTTTAGAAGACTATTTTTCTTTTAGTATCAAAGATAGGGTTATTAGGAAAATACCTGTGGTTTGTGATGGTCTTGTTGTTCCTGATATAAATAATTTACCAGAGTTTTTATTAAGGCTCTGTACGGATGTCAATTGGAAAAATGAAAAAAAATGTTTGGGGAAAATTTCTGAATTGCTAGCATGGTTCTATTCAAAAGTTCCAGATACATGGACTGTTGGTGAGACTACAGAAAATTTTGAAGTTCATTATAAAAATTTACTCTTTCCTTATTTAAGAGGTAGAGTTGTAGCTGATTATAGGAAAATTGATGAAGGTTTTATTCACATAGTTAGCACTGAGGATTTGTATAAGATTTTCGAAAGGTGTTAGTTTGTGAAAAGTAGTTTTTTTTTTGAAAATATATAGTTTAATACTAAGCTAGAAGAATATCTAAATATTTTCTTAAGACTATTAATTTTGAATATGCTATTGGTTATGCTTATAATAAGGTGCTTCAGAACTCTTTGAAATATGTCTTTTGTAAACAACTCCAACAGCACCAAGAACAATAACCCCGCATAAACCACTATACGCTCCAATAAAATTCGTTGTCTTATCATATTTTGTATTCAGCTTTTCTTCTAAAAGTGTTTCATCAACATCTTCAAGTAAACAAATTTTTTTATAGCATTCTACCCACTGATCATCTGCCAAATATTCACAATCAAGACAATCTTGAAACTTTGTCATATCAGTTTTTTCTAATAACTTCTGTTCGAAATTCTTACAATATTTCTTAACACAGTTATAATAGTCATCAGCATAAACCAAAGAATCACAATCAGTACATGTTTCAATATTGTATTGTGATGAAAGAAGTTCCTGATAAAAAGAATTAAAAAGTTCATTTTTTTGAACAACTTCATTCTTGCAGTAAAACCATATACAATCAACAGAGTCATTTTCATTAAGATATCCTCCACAGTCATAGCAAATGCTTTCATCAGATAATTTTAATAAGTTAGCTGAAAATGTTTCCTGAAGTTTACTTTTACAATTGATGTATACACAAGAATAATATTCTTCTGAAGTCTGAGAGTAAAGACATTCATCACAAGATGAAAGAGAAGTGGATTCGGGCAAGTTTAATTGAATGTAACTAGGTTCAATAACAGGAATCAAATTAATAGGTATACTAGAAAATAGATGCATTATATCGACAGTTTCTATGCAACCTTTTGAATCAAGACAATTGTAATATTCATCTTCTGTAGAAAGTTCTTCACATTTCATAACATCTTCAATATAACAATCATATTTATTCTTCACATAGTCTTTATAATCCGCCTTAAGTGTTTTATCAACAAATTCCTCATTCTGTCTTCCTTGGCATCCGCATGATAGAAAGCATGTGTTTTTCCCGTTAGCCCTCTTGCACAGCGATGCACAAAATTCATCACAAGCATTAACTGAGCTAAGAGCTAATAAACCAAGAATAAACATAATTATTATCTCACCATTTATCCAAATTTTTAAGTAACTAATTTTCTTTTAAAATATTTGGCTATAATATGTAATCATTTCGTATTTCTCGCACATACTTAAATATATCTGCATTATTTTTTTATGGATCTCTTGCTTATATAGTTCTTTATTTTCAGTTGATGGGACTATTTCAAATTCCAAAAATGTTTGTGTTGAATAATTGAAAAATATCATTGTCTTATACGTCACAAAAAAGTTCATCAAATCTTCAGTAGATTTTGTTGTAAATTGATTAAAAATAAGCCCGACTTCAAGCAATTCTTCGAGTATTCTTCTGAACTCCTCAACAAAAATGCAATTTTTGTAAATACTTTTTTTAAGAGTCTTGAATTTATTTTTTATAACAAATTCCCTGCCTTTATAATTAACTTTGCCTAGTTCAGTTCTAATAACAGGAAGTTTTATCTCATTTTTGGTTATTGAAATGTTTTGTAAAGCAAATACTTTATAAAGAAATTTGTTTTGTGAAAGAAGGGTATTGATTTCTTTTTGCTTTTCTGTTGAAGGATTTTTTATAATCAAGGCACGGCAAAAAAGAGTAACTTTATACTCAAAAAAAACTTGTCTTTTTAAGCATTGATCAATAAGAATTAAATGTAAGAATTTCATATACTCAATTTCATTCTCAACATTTTTCTCAGAAGCTTCTAATCTTTCGACTTCTTCTATAAGCATATAAATTCCATATCCAAAAGACGAATAAGCAAGAACGGCTTCATCTGTAAGTTTTGATGCCAGTTTAGAAGCATGATTTTGATCTTCAACATGAGTATTGATGATGTATTTATAAGAATCCTCAGGCTCACAATAGGCAAAATACCCAAGTTTGACATGTGGATTGATTTTCTTTATGAATTTATCAATTTCTATTCTGTATTGAGGCTTTAAGAAGTTTTTTCTACTATCTAAACAAAAACTTGCCCTTAATTTTATAATCTTATGCACTTCATCATATGAGATTTTCAAAGGAAACACACACCATCTTTTGTCGCAGTATGTAATTATGTCGCTAACTTTGGTTTTGATTTCATTTTCAATCGTCATTATTAAATTCTTTTCATATAAATTCTCTGTTCCCTTACCCTGATAGCTTATGATATCATAATTGTTTTTCGGCAATGCTGATAATTGATTTGAGTCGTTTTCAGTCGAATTGTTAATAGTATAATTAACTTCATTATCAATAATTGTAGCTCTTTTAAACCCAATAAGTTTAACACCCTCAAGTAATTGGTTAATAACCTGATTTTGTGACATTTATGTTTATAATAGTCTATATTTAACTTAAATTTATTAGAATCAACATAACTCAGCGAAATTCGTCATACTTTCTTTTTCTTCCCAGTCTTTCAAGTTAATTTTCAGTTGTTCATAACAGTCTTTATATACAGCTTCAGATTTTAGATAGTTAACCCATGTTTCATATAATGGAATACATATATTCTTTATAAACCCTGCCTGGCTTTTTGCTATATTTGTGTTGTATCTATCACAATACATCGAAACAGGAAGTTTTCTTTCTTTTTCAAGGTCGCCTTGATGGAAAAACTCTTCACATACAAGAGCTGTCCATTTCTTGTGTAATTCAGATACTTTCGCTGCATGGCCTATATCCGCACATTTTATAGCCATATTCATAACATACTCTTTATCTTCTGGTTTCTGTAAATTTATATCTCCTAATGTTGTAATTCTTGTTCTGAATTTTCCTAATGATTCAAAATGTTTTGCCATATCTGTTTCAAGAATCATGCTTAAGACTATCCTTCTAAATGCTGTCCATTCATCTTCACTAAAGTACTCAAGTATATTACACCCTTCTTTAGACATAATTTCGAAAGTTTTTGCTGAATGCATATTTTCTAAAACACTACGGTCGTTATATATCATTGCCATTTCATCACGAGAGTTTATGAGAAATTTATTATTCAATGCGGGATGGCCTACATCATGGCCTAGAGCTGCAACAATACTACTAAAAAGCTCTAAAGGACTCAAACTATTAATAATACTTGAATTGCAAAAGAAAAATAACATGTTATGCATAACATCAGTAGCATGACAAGCGTTATGATAAGGGTTGTTTTTATATTGCTGTTTATATATTACACTCTCAAGAGTCATAAAAAAACTATCACTTGTATGCATTGAAATGTTTAATGAACTGAAAAGATTCCATTTGTTTATAATATAGTTTGCTGCAAGGTATAAACTTCCACATGTAGTTTGATGAATAAACCAAATGTCTAGATTCCAATAATTTCCTATCCCTTCAAGTAAATCATCAAACTCATCTAACTCACCTTTAATTCCTGAACTTACAGTAACTCTACTATCGCTGTACCTAGATTTTCTTTTTACCTGGCTTCTGTTGAAATCAGTAAAATTTTCATATATAAAAGTTTTATCTTCTTCTGAAATCCCAGGATGATGTTCAAGTCTTACAACATCCATAATAGTACCATGTGCAAGTCTTCTTTTTACTCTTTCTAATTCAATTTGTGCTACTTTCAATTTACTTTTAACATCTTTATACATAATAACATCATATGCAGATTTTATATCTTTTTTAATTTTATCACAGCATTTGATTATAACTTCAACTTCAGTACTAATACTACTAATCACATTAATATCCCCATTTTCTTCAATATCATATTCTTCCATATCATGTTGTTCTTTTTCACTTTTCCAAAACAGTTGTTTAATCCTAAAATCCATCTGATAAGTATCAAAAGCTTGAATTATCAAGAAAGCTAAGAGAACACAAAAATCAGAAAGCAAGCTAAGCCCTGAAATCGATGAAAATGCTAAAAACAATATCAAAGTTAAATTGATTGCAATAAGGATAAGAAGCAAAACACATTTAAAACTCTCCATTAAAACATATCGAAAACACACTATATAAATCCCAATCATCAAAATATTTTGCTGGCCTTCATCAAGCAAAGGTTTTCTTAATATACTTGATAAAATTCTATTATCTGTAAAAATAAGATAAAGGATAATGATTATACCAAGCCCAGTAAGCATAATTCGTGAATGCATAAGCATCTTGCGGTTTTTAATAAAAGAGTAAAAAATCAGCACACTAGTTATCAAAATGACAACAAGTACAGTAATTTGCATCATATATAAATCCTTTGGCATACTTCCTGAAGCATAAAGCGTAGAAATAATTGAAATTGTTACAGCTAAGTATATGAAATGAAAAATTGAAAAAAGAATGA
Source organism: Stentor coeruleus (assembly GCA_001970955.1). Classification (NCBI taxonomy): domain Eukaryota; phylum Ciliophora; class Heterotrichea; order Heterotrichida; family Stentoridae; genus Stentor; species Stentor coeruleus. The sequence goes on from MPUH01000601.1 coordinate 16,852, forward strand.
GGCTGTATTTAAAACCTGAAGAAATTGAAGCAGATTCTGAATGGGTAAATAGAGATCTTGTAAGTTTGGTGTCAAGATTTTTTTCTGTGTATGATAATAAGTTTTTGTTTAGAGGCAAATCTGTGCTTTCGTGTTTGTCGTGAGCGAGAATTCCGTATATTGAGTTATTTGCTTGCATATATAAACTCAGTTCACTTTTTTCATTTGTCACGGTTCTTTTCATATTTATATTACCTTGCTTTGTCTGTAGGTTTCTTTATTGATTTGATATGATGGCATATTGAATTCCATCCTATAGATTTTTTGGGGTTTACTGGGGGATATAGTTTTTATGTTATTCCCTCAACTTTTAAATGTTATTTGCTATTGCAGTTCTTTTTGAGGTTTTTATTAAGTTTTAGATTTCTAGTGAATTATTAAATTAAAATTGCGCTTTATTTGAAGGTTAATGTTTTTAGTATAAAAAATCTTATTTATATTTGATAGAACAAAAAAAATTGTATATTGGATTGAATATTCTTAACACACTCACTTTATTTTACTGATTTTATAATTGTAGGTTTTTGTTTTTGTTTATGGCAACTATTAAATAAAATTATAAAGATTATGTGCTGATTTGAAATTTTACTATAATAAGATTATAGAAATATCTAGAGTAGTTTTGGTAAATAATAATTATTTTCATGGATTCTAAAATTTATTTTATTTAGTTTTAAATGATTCATGATATCATCATCTAGCAATATTAAATGATTATTGCTCTATAGCATCTTTTAGATTTTTTATTTGCATTATAATTATTTAATTCTTTTGCTAAAATTATATATGTAATTTGTTTTTATAGTTAATGTATTATGCACAGAAGGGAACTAATTTTGTTGCAATATAGTATGATAAAGATCAAACCAATAACTGAGTTGAATTGCTTAGAATAGTTTTTTTTGTGATATCTTTCACTAAGTTTTATATTTTTTTATGTATTTTTTTAACATTCATATAATTTATCCTAACTTCATGTATGATTTTTCTATAATGCCTTCGAAAACTATATTTTTTTCAAAGTGCGTAATTATCTATGAAAATTTAAAGACTCTATGCTGTCTAAAGAAATCTTTTGTCTAAGTGGGACTCAAAGCTCTTAAACTTATTCAGCGCAATATGGTATCTTAAAGCATACTTAATTTTAGCTGAAGACTCTGAAGTGTTTTCTATTTCTATGCAGGAATTGCTAAGAAATGTAAAATTACTTCAAAAAATTAAGTTTTAATTATGGCTTGATCTTATTTTTATTTTATTTTTAAACCTTAAGTCTTCAGATAAAAACTAGCTGAGGGTTTTCTGATTTTTGTTACTTTTAATAGAGTGCCTGCTTTTTAACTTTTATATAAATTATTATTATATTTAATTTTGTTATGGTATAACTTGCTAAATAGAAACTTGGTTTAAAAGTTTATGAATTTATAAACTTAATTTCAAGGATTTTTTTAATTATTTCTTCCAAATTTTGATATAAATTTCTCTAATAGACGTATTGAGTTTTCCTTGCATTAATAGTTTAATTTGTATATTTTAATCTTAAGATATATCTTCTAATACTTTTATCTTAATATTAAAGTTTTTTTATCTGATTTAATTCTTTGATTAACTTTGAGTTTAGTTTCATATAAAAATTGCCCACTATTATTCTATTTTTAACAAACTAAATGCAATTTATTAATATAATAAAACAAAAATTTTACTGCGTGTTGTGGCATGCTCTTGTTATGATTATCATAAAGTATCATATATAATTCTGAGTTGAAATACTGATTTTTCCTCAGGTTCAGAAATAATTTCACTACAATCTGAGTAATTTCTTCAATTTCATTTATATTTTTCCCTAATCTACCTTATCTGATTATATATTCTATCTCTAAAAATACTGCTTTAAATTGAGTAAAAATACTTTAAACTATCTTAATACTTGTGAAAGATTCTCATAATAAATTTCATAGCTTTCTGAAGTTTTTGTCCTGTATTAAAACATTAATCATAGACTCAAAGCAAAAGGTATATTATCATCTGTTATAAATAGTTTTGTGTTATAATATATTAATATAAGGACATAACGATTATAAATTAGTATTTTAACTTTAAAAATCCTTTAAAACTCCAATATAATTATTTTCTTTGCATCAATGCATAAAACTATTAGTCATAATTCTAATTTCTTTACATTTTCTAAAAAGTTAAGACATAAAAAACCAAAATAGCACATTCAAGAACCAACAGATTCGACTGTGTTTTATAAAGATTCATCAATTTATTTTTGTCCTACACACAACAATTTTATTGTTTTCTTACATAAAATCTTATATACTAAGAATGTTATGATATAATTTATAGCCTCTACTTTTCAGGATTTGCCAAAAATTATGACAAGCATACATTACCCGATATTTACCTATTTTCTAAAATATACAATTATACATTCCAAATCTAGCTTGCTTATAATCATATCCAGTTAATAGAATCCTATCTTTCTCAAACATTATCGTAAGTGATATTTTAATCCAAGTCTAGCATTCATTTCATATTCTTATAACAAAATCTAAGTACTTGGCTATTTTTCCAACAGTTTAAGTTGTATATTACTAATACCAAATTTTACCATGATAATAAAATAACTAAGCGTTTTTCGTAATTTTATAATGCTTAAATTTATTATCGCTTTAGTTCTTATAGCAGGAATCCAAGGTGGAAAAGTATGTCTTCCCAAAGGGTGGGTGCTTGAATGGACATTTCCAACTCTCAAAGAAATTGGCTTCAAATTGACTCTTGATGCTGATACATCTGCTAATTTTGGATGGGTTGGAGTTGGATTCAAGTACGAAAGCGAAGCTGGAATAGCAATGGTTGGAGCCGATATAACCAATATAATATTTGACGACACTTTTTCTGATAGAGTCGCCCTGACAAATGGCATGCCTGATGAAGATAAGAAATATAAGGGTACTGACGATCTCTATGGCTTAAGTTCCACATTTGAAGATGGGATAAGAACTTTTACATGGGTTAGGCCAGCAAACTCTGGAGATGATAAAGACAAGATTTATACCATTGGAAAAGTATATAAACTTCTTTGGGCTTGTGGTGATGTCATTGATGGAATACAAATGAAACATTTTACAGTGGATCGTGATGTTACTCTTTTAACCTTAGATGCTGGCTTTGAAGGAGGATGCTCTACTGATGAAGAAACACCATCTGATGGGGAGATTCCAGATATGGATGATGATAGCTTTGTCGATTTAGTTTAATTAGCGATAAATTAATTAGGACAAGTATTTTGGGAGTATTTTTTGGGTAATTAAAATGAGTTTGTTGATTGAATTTGTGTGTTTTTTATTTGGTGATGGGATTAAAAAATATACGGCTTAATGAGTTGAAAGTTTAAATATTATAAAATGTGATTGAATTACATTTTAAAGGTAGAATAAATCATTTATTTTAGTTATGATGTATGAGATAATATTAAAGAAGTATATTATATGGTGAGGATAAATATTGTAGTAATTGTATGATATTGAAATTATTTTTGTAAAAACTCAATTTCAAAAATCATAACAGTTTATGAATTTTTATGTAAATAGCTTGTGATTACTTATTTTAAGTTATTTAAAAATCACGATTTTAAATATATTTTTTCATTGTTATTAGAGTTTAATCTGCAAATCAAAACTTTTACATTTACTTCAAACCATCATAAAAATTCTAATTTAATAATATGAAGATTACTTATAAGAAATCTAGACTAAAGCCTCGAAATAATTTTAGTGATTTTGTGTATATACTTAGACTTCTTCTCACCTTTTTCTAATGAATCAGCTTTAAATAACANTAGACTTCTTCTCACCTTTTTCTAATGAATCAGCTTTAAATAACAAAGTGAGTAGTGTTAAAGCCAATTTCTTTTTATCAGCTTTGCTAGTTTTTTTCTTTGGCATACTTTTCTTTATTTGATCAGTTAGCCTAACAAGCTTTGTTATATCTGATCTTATACTAGTAAATTCTGAGAGTTCTGATTTTATTTCTCTAAGTTGATACTTAATATTTCGCACTTTGGTAATAATAGGATCAGAGTCGCTTTCAACTTTGACTTTCTTGCACATCTGTAAATATAGTTTCCTTTTGCGTTTACGTCTCCAAAACATGTTTCTTTCAGCTTCTAAACTCATAGCTGCCATAGCAATACAGTTTTCAATCTCAGACCTTGTAGTAACTAAAGCTATAGATTCATAATATATTGAAATAAGCACACTCATCATCATAAGAGAATTTATACAAACTCCTAAAGCATAAATTGCCCATTGTAATTGATCAAACTCAGATGGGTCTAGATACAAGATATTTAATAAAAAAGCATCTCCCAAATAAGATTTAAAATCCTCTTTAAACTTAAAAGCTACATAAAATATAAACGCTGTTGCAACTGTTAAATAAAAAAGTACCACAGTAAAAGCACGACTGTCAATAATAACTTGATAAATCATATTAGTAAAATGCCTTGTGCTTTTGAAAAGTCTGAAATAAGAAAACCCTTTGGTGAAAGAGAAAATAGTTAATAACAATAATACTTTATTTACTTCATCTTCTTGATGTCGTTGATTATTAGATGGATGTTTAGGAGGACCATCAATTAATTTTTGAATAAAATAAACAAAGAAAAGTACAGCTCGAGTAGCATCAGTATAATTCCATAAATTCCAAAAATATTCAGATCCACTAACAATAGCTTTATAAATCTCATAAGCTGTTAGAATCAAACTTAGGAAAAATGGGATTAAAAGAAACACAGGGTTATCATAAAACCTTATAAGAAATATGCCAAGAAACAAAAGATACCCGATGTATATTACAAATTGAATCCACATAAACCATTTGACACTTTCCCATTTATCTTGTATATAAGCTTGTATGAACATTGTATTGAAAATTTCAATAGTTTTACACTGACATACACTTTTTAATAGAGCAAGACTTTCCCTTGAACCCATTTCCAGATTGATTTTTATGACACTCCTATAATATTCAACAGGCTGACCATTGTCTCTTATATACTTGTCATCATAAAAATGTTTTGTATAAGGCATCATATTTACTGATCTAGCATAAATCGGTAAAGAGAGACTATACCCAAGGAACTTTGGGAGTTTTTCTGACTGTATTTCTCTAAATATCAAATGATAAAACTTAGGCAAAGACTCATGGCCTGCTTTATTCATAGTAATAAGTGAGCTATCGCTAATAAAACTTAACAAAAAAGGGTTTTCCTCCAACATAGCCTTCAGTTGTCTTGTAATAATTTCTACACAACTCTCCAGATCTCTAACTACAGCTATAGTCAAAGCATTTTGATCAAAACTACTTTGTACAAGATTAGCTCCATTCTCAAAAGCTTGTGCTATATAATCAGGGAAATTGTAATAAGCATACAAATGTAGAGGAGTTATAAAATATGGGAAAATAATCCATTTATCCATATCAGAATCATACTCTTGACTATACCCACAAATAAAATTGTTTATATAATTAAAAAACTTGTATCTAGCTGATTCATCAGGGCCACTAACAAGAAGTTTTTTTGAATGAAGTGGGTTTCTATATGAAAATATCCCAGCTTTGGTTATATAAACAATATAATAATTATTCAAAGTAAAATCATGAACTTGTCCATACGCTGGGTTGCTAAGTAACTGAGTATAAGTTCTAAAGCTCCAAAAAGATATCCGGCCAGTAGAGCTACAGGATATAAAAAAATCACCTGGAATTATACAGAGTTTTTTACTAAAACCAACTTGAGATTTTATAGTATAAATCAAATCTCCAGTTTTTATATACCAAATCTTAATAGTCCGGTCTATACTTCCTGAAATAACTTTCCCATTATCAGCAGCAACAGTTGTAATTGGTAAACTATGCCCAATCAATACACGAACTTTATTTTTTTTCTTCACATCCCAAACACAAACTGTATAATCATCACTTCCTGATATAAGAAATTTTTTATATCCAATCAAACAAGTTACATTATCTTCATGTCCTTGTAAAATATAATCTTCTTCTAAAGGGTCAACTTTCCATAAAAAAATCGAAGCATTATATCCTGCACAAGCCAAAATATTATTCCAAGCATACATAGAAGTAAAGTTAAGTTCTAAAGACTTGGTTTTTGATATTTTATCATTATTCCCAATAGAAAATTGTATTATTTCTGATTCTGATGATAAATATATTTTCCCATTACTAAAAGCTAAACAAGGGTCTAGGGTTTGAGAAAACTTTTGGATTTTATTTGACAGATTTTCTTTAGGATTCCAAGTTCTTAATATATCTTTATCATCTATATAAGCTACTGTTGATAATTCGTCTATAAATATACAGCATTGAGCTTTTACTGGATTCACTGATAAATTATGCAATTTTGGTAATCGGGTTGCTGATATCATCAAGTCTGAAGCAAGTGTGAAGATTTTGTTTTCTTTGTATATAATTTTAACTATTTCTGATGTGTTCATTGGAATTATAAATTTTCTTTTCTCAACCCTAGTATCATAAAGCCATACTTCTCCAGATTCAGTCCCGGCTATAAGTGTGAAATTTTTTTCATCATAAATAACATCAGTCACTATTATTGATATTGGAAAAACTCTAACTTTCTCCAATTTTCTATTTAAAATAATAATTTCAGTCGGATTTACTGCTATAATATTTTCTTGATTTTCCGTATATTTTATTATTTTAATACCTACTGAATCGCTTTTGTATTTTATTTGCATATGTTCTGTGAGGATTGTAATCCCGTTTTGATCTACTACAATAATTTCCATATCGTTATTAGAGTCTAAATATTGTATTTTTTCAAAATGAACATCGTATTTATTTATGTCAAGATTTGGAAGAGTTAATAGGAAAAGTTCGTTTGTATTACAAATAATTTGTTTCATGTCAGAAACATAGCAAGCTTTTATTATATTATCAAAGTCTTGGCTTTTTATAAGTTCTAGAGTTGAAGATGCATATAGGAAGATGGTTTCTTGAGTAAAAGCTAGAAAAGAATTTTCATTGGAACAGGGGGAAATGAAATGCATATCAGAAATTTTCCGTTGAGAGACTTGACTACCTGTTGAAGGGGTATAATTGAAAAGGTAATTATCATAACAAAGAGCGATAATTAAATCTGAGAGCTTGTAATATAATGCAGATATCACACCATGTGGAATAGATTTATGTTCAGGAAGAAGGTAAGATATTTCTTTGGATATTTCACTAAGTGAATCTTTTATTTCTCTAGTTTCTTTGAAGGGTTTTGTTTTACCATTGAGCTTTGTGTTCGATAAATGATTATGAGATCTAGAAAGAAATGAAGATCCATCAACAAAAGGTGATTTCAATTCTTCGCCCATTTTGCAAGACTTATTTTTTTATAAAGTTGATTTGATTTATAAAAGATTGCTAAGTTTTTTGAAATGCGAGTTAAAAAGTGTTTAATGTAGGTAAAGAATAATTTTTGGCTTGGGCGAAATAATTATTATTTTTAGATTTTTAGATTTATGAAAGATATAAATGGCCTGTACTTAAGTATTGAATATTTTTTTAGTCAAAATAATGAGATTTATATAATATAAAACAAATATACTTCAAAAATTTACTAAAAAAGCACTATTACTATTCGTAAGAACTAATTCTAATAACTATATTCTATATAATTTTTATAATAAGCTAATTATAGTTGAAGAATTTTAAAATCAATAGTATCATAATACTAAGATAAATATTCCAATTTCTTATAAAATTTTACTTAGAAACATAAATAAATTAGTTTGGAATATGTGTCTAAGCTATTACTGACAGAAATAGGCTATATTTAATAGATATTCAAAAAATATTCATTAGATTAAGTCTTTAATAAAACAAAAAAAATTTAATTTTTAATCTAAAATATCAAACTGCCTATAGCTTACTATCATTCAAATTATGTTTATAAGATTGAAAAATAATTGTAATTCCTTTTAAAATTTATAAACATTCAAATATAATTTGAAAATAACTTGATCTTTAGTAATGCTAAAAATTTATTAAATTATCTATCATAAAAGTAGATAAGTTTATCATGACCTCTCTCTGCTCATAAATTTTAAATTATCAGTGAAACTTGCTGAGCATAATAAAATTTCCAATTAGCCTCTACTATTAAAAGACATAAAATCAAGCGATTGAAAATCATATTTTTTAGTGTAAGAAATTTGAAAATAATTTAGAGTATGACCTGAAATAAAAAAAACTGGAGATGCTAAGAAAACAATAAATGGCTTAAAAAAATATATAGGAAGAATATTGTAATATAAAAGAGTTAAATTGTTAATAATATAATCTATGTAAAGTAATCAAACTATTTATAAAAATATTGGAAAATCAAAATTATAAGCCTATAAACATTGTTAATACAGCCTGGAAAAAAAACTTAAGGCGCTATAGATTGAGAAAATATAGCTTTAAGACTTATTAACAAAACTATCAGGACTTTTATAAAGATTGCTTAATTATCTATAATAAATTATATAATATAATCTCAATAAATCAATTCTAATATCTGATTCCCATATTCTCAATTCCTCATTATACCGAAAATTTCTAGAAAACTATACTAAAAAATTGTCTCTCTTTCTAACATTTTCCATACTTTATTCTTCATGTCAACAAATAAAACTAAAAAACTCTCTTTATAAAAACAAATTCCAACATTTTTAGCCTACATCAAGCGTCTATATAGAATAATTAGTATTTCAAAAACTTAATAATTATAATAATCACTTATCGAAGCAACTTAATTCCTATATCATTCTAATAAAAAATCTTAAACATTAAAATCATAAATATTACTCCTAAGTGAACATAAAACTTATATACAAACATTAAGTACTTTACCCACAAAATTCAAGAATTACATTACAATTTTCTGACATATTTATATTATAAAGGCTTATTTACCATCTGACCTCAACAAGCCATAATAAATTTTCGAAAAATGGATGCAAGTCAGAATTTTTTCCATTGAAGCATTAAGCTGAATTAGAGTTTCTTATAACCCAAGCTTAAAATCTAACTAATCTTCAATAATTGATATAATAATGGAACCGATATACAAGTCCAAAAGCTTATCTACTTGTCCAACCTGTTCAAAAGTTCTTTCTTCAAAACAGAACCTAAAACAGCATATGAACATTCACACCGGAGACAAACCATACAAATGTCTTTTTGCCAACTGCCAAATTTCATTCAAGCATGCAAGTCAACTTTCCAACCACAGAATGATCCATCATTCGCATTATGTCATATATCAACCAGATTTCAATGATTTCAGGGCATTTATAAAGCTGTTGATAGCAACTCTACATGGTAAACAAGAAATTTCATATACTATTCCCAGTGGACCTTTTACAATAGATGATGCGATACTACCAAAAATTTCAGCACCTCAAGAAGGTATTAAGCTTCCAGTATTTTATAAGCTTATGGATTCAAGTAATTAAACTAAATTGTCTTTGTTTGGGAAAAAGGGGGAGATGATTAGTATTTAGAAATAATGAATAAAAGGAATATATTTTTTGAGGATAATGGAAGCATATTATGGTTCAGGAAAATATAGTTCGAGAATGAGAAGCCCTAGATTGAAAAATATGCCTGCATCGCTTTCACAGTTTGCTTTGTCTACGAAAGCGCGGGGTACTGGAGGGAAAGTTTTGAGCCAGGACCTAACTCCTTATACATATACAGAACCCATAGGAGAAACAAAACTTTCAACCGAATCACATCAAACCATATCACAACTAGAGCAAAAACTCAAAGACACACAAGAAAAATACGAAAACGATATTGAAAACATGCAGAACTACATAAATTTACTAAGAAAAAAGTTAGATTCCAGTGGAAATCCTTCATCTTTCGAAGATCAGCTAAAAAAAGAAAAAGAAAAATCCTTAGCATTTTACAAAGCCCTTAAAGCTAAAGAAAAAGAGTGTCAAGATCTCCACAACACATCAACAATAAGTAACTTTCAAAATAAAATCCAACTATTAACACTAGATAAAAATCGACTCGAAACCAATCTTAACGAAGCAGAAAAAGACATGAAAAGGCTTCATGAGGAAATCAAATGCCAAAGCGAAATAATTTCTAATTACAAAGAAAAAATTTCTCAAGACCAGTCTTTGATATGGAAAAAAAAATTCGAAAATCTGTCAAAGGATCACGAGCAAGTAAAAAAAGATATTTCCGACCATGATCATCTTAAAGAAATACTTGAATCAAAAATCAAAGACCAAGCTGGGGAAATTGCTTTCCTTAATGAAAAAATAAAAATTTACGAAAACCTTCAATCCACTCAACAAAAAAATGATATTCGCCATAATGATAAAGTTAATAGTTTTACTATAGACGAATATTCAAGTATAGAAAAATTATTAGAAGTTGCAAAAACTGAATGTAAAATTATAATACATGCTGTGGCTAAGGAGATAAATGATAAATTTAGCCTGATAACTTTGAAAGCTGAACAATTGGAAAATGAGGAAAATCGAATAAACCATATGTTGAAGTTACTGCAAAATAGGATTTCTTCGTCAAACTTTGCAAAATGTAATAAATTAGCAAAAGAGCTTGAAATTGCTAAACAGGATTTAGAAGAAGCACTTAGAGAAAATTATGATTTGCATGAAACTTTAGAAGATCTAAATACGAAAAGCTTGGAACAAAGAGAAACTTTAGCACAGGAGAATATAAAACTTAAAGAGTTTATTAAATCAAATTTTGGAAGAAACATTAATTATTAAATTTGGAGATCAACTTGAAATATAAAGTTTGAAAATTATTTAGATGATAAGTAAATATAGATTTAGGAATGGGAATAAAATTTCAGATTAGATTAGGAGGTTTTTTTACTTTAAGTCTTTAGCTTAATCATGATTTGTGATAAAAATTATTAATTATATATTGCATATAGTTATATAAACTATACTTTATGTCTCATAATCTTAAACTGAAAATAAACAGTAATTATCTTGGCTTTTAAGATCTGCATATGAAAGTATGAATAAACCAAAGATATACTAAGACTTGACTTATAAAGCAAAATATTGCATACTTAGCCTTAGGTTTTACAAAATATATAATTTCATTTTCTGTGCTTATACATTGGAAACTGCAAAAAAAATATATAAGAAATGATCTTTTAACCATTCTAAATATAAAAATTAAAAAAAAAAACTTCCTAGTACTCATTTGTATCAATCTTTTTGCTATTATTATATTGCACAGACATTAATGAAAAATTAAGACAATTACTTGGGCTAATAAAATATAATCATTATTCGTAAAATAAGTATAATAAAATCTTTCAGTATAATCATTATTAAATCTTCAATAATAATCTTTATTTTCGTTATATCAAATCTCCAATTCTATTTAGTATTTCAAAAAAATATTGCTAGACTCTCTTATAAAATGCTCTTTCCCCTAAAATAAGCTACGTTTTTATATTTCTTAGGTAAATACGCTCATTGATATTATCTTTAATATACAGTTTTTGCATAAAAAGCTTTGCTATTAACACTTTTTCCCAAGACTGTAATTGCCGTAAATATAATCGCTTTTGATTGAAAGGATTTTCTATAAATATTTATTGCCTCTCTGTTAATAACTTTAAAATTTAGCATATCTAATTCCAGAAACCCTGAATTATTATGGAAGTAATATCTGGACTTTAATTTTAGCATGCTAGTTATACTGAACTTAGTTTTCCCATTATTATAGTAAATTATGATATAAAGTTTTCTTGATAGGTGCATGAGGAAAACAAAGAAAGAGCATAAAAGAAGGAGATCTTCCTAGGTGAAAGGAAATAGTGTCACTTAAAATTGAGAAAAGTATTTTTGTGGGGTTTGAATTATGTTGAGGATAGATTCAAAGTCTGATTATGAAAAACTTTTATTGTATAGAAAATAAGTTCATAGTATCGCAATAACAAGAAATAGATTAGAAGAAATCAATACTTATCTAAGAATAGGATGTCTTTTATCAGATGAAAAATTAAATAGAATTTAAAACTTTAAAACTATTCACAATAGTCAATTGCAGCTGTGCAAGTCGATAAGACAATTATCTGTGTATAATTCGGTAACTGTGTTCAAATTTCCTTCTTTAAGAATCTAAGACAGATTTCTTTCTAGAATAAATGTTATTACAATAAAATAAAGCGAAAATATAAGCTGAGAAATATTAACTGGACTTAACGAAAGGATTTGATAACTAAATTTTCCAAAAATACAGAAAATTTTTACTCTATTTTTTTGTTGAATGAGTTTTTTTATAAGATATAGATGGCATAGGGATATTAAAAGGGGTAGGAATAGAATATAATATGCTAAGGGTATCATTAGAAAAGAATCAGGAAGTTTTGTATTTCTAAATAATGCAAATTTTACCTTAAGCTTATATTCTAGCGAAAGATGATTTCCATTATTTCAAATTACTACAGATAAAGTCAGCTATTCAATAAAATTAGTAAAAAGATGATACAAAGAGATTTGATAATATTGATGCTCACTAGTGTAATATTTTATAAGAAGAGTAAATATGATTAATCAAAACCTAGCCTATTATTTATATAATCACAAAAGCAAAAATAATTGAATAATCTATCAATCAAAGTAAATAAGTCCTGCTTAAACTTACATTTTTTTAAAATCAAATTTAACTTTGCCATCTAAATTTAAATTTTGCCTTAATATTTTCTCAACCCTTCAGTATTTTCCTCACAGACTTCACAATATTACTTCTTTTATTTTTTCCTTACAATTCAGTAAGCATTAACTTAACCTTATATTCATCAACAATACCAAAACTTTACCAACCCCCAAAACTCCTCAGAAGCAATCTTATATCTAAATACATAAAAAATCTTATCTATCTAGTGATTATTATAAATAATTAAACTTTAGTTTTTGATAAAATTATATATATTCTAATAAATAATATCTAATATTGTATTCCACCTATCATAATATGAATAAATTACATATTTTTCCTATCATACAAAATTCATCATTTTATTAAGCCTTTCAATCCTACCCTACACACTTCTTAAAAAGAAAACCAATTTCCATATTGAAACTAGCTTAAGCTTTCATTAGAATAATTTACAACTTCTACTTAGTCTCATTTGATTTCGAAGGCTTCCTACTTTGGCCTTTTGTCTCTTCTGGGAAGAAATCGTTGAATAATTGTTCAAGATCCTGATTAAAACGTTTCCTTGACCTACTTCTTTTCCTCTGCGTCCCAGTTATTTTCATTGTGTTCTGATAAGTGTCATTTATATTTTCATATTTCTTCAAAAAATCAAGTATACTCTGCTCTTCATATTCTGAAGTCTTTCCTTCTATAACATTTTCTTCAGAAGCTCCAAAAAGATCATACATCATCCTTTTTTCTGGATTTGAAAGAGTTGAATATGCTTTGCTTACATCCTTGAATTGCTCTTCAGCAAAAACCTTATCCTTCAGGTTCTTATCTGGATGCCATTTAAGGGCAAGTTTGTGATAAGCTACTTTAAGCTCTTTATCAGTAAAATTTGGAGAAACACTAAGCACTTGATAGTGACTTTTCCTGTTCATAATAGAATTTTCTAGATTATAAAGAAATAAACGGAACCAATGAGGTTTTATTGTAAGAAAATGGTGAATAAAGATCTTTTGGATGCCTAAAATCAAAATATTATGATTAATGATATATAAGGTGTATATCTTAATTATATAAACTAATATTTTAAATATTAGAATTGAAAAACAAAAAATAGTTGGAAAAAAGTTTAATAAAATTAGGAATCTACCAAGATAGAAAAACTTAGGATAATGTGTATATTAGAATTGATATTATATAAAAAAAAGTATATTAAATACGTTTTGGTAGGCTTTATAATAAGTATGCTTGTGACGTATAAATCTTATTTTATCTCAGGGTGAAAAAAATTCTAAAAATCGTAAAAATAATCTCACAATCAATTTTTATATTAAAAAACACATACTTTTTTGTGTAAAACATAATCACTAGTATCAGCATCTTATTAAAACTACATTTTTTTAATATAAGAAACCCAAACTCTTAAAAAAAATGCAACACCCTAAACCCAAAAACTACCTCTTTAACCTAAACTCCAATATCTTATCTTAATTTTCATAAACTTACTTATTAAATCGGCCTTAAAACCTTTTTCTCTCTAATCTTTCCCAAAGTCAAAACAGTAGACTCTCCCTCAGAGCAGTTGCTTATCACCGTAAAGAATTCTTTATTATAAGAAGTACAAAACGTATCAATAACACATGATTTTTGAACAACTCTATCTTCACCAATAACTTTTTCATACTGAAACTTATCCCCAATAATTTCAACAAACCGAAAAGTATTCCCACATCCATATAAAAGAAAATCCCCAGATTCACTGAATTTCATACATCTAATAGGTTCTGTATGACTATAAAAATTAACTTCAGTTCCATTAAGTGTATATATTGTAATCCCAAAACCACTTGAATAAATAGCAACAAGTCCATATTCGCTAATTGAAATTAAACGTATAGGTTTAATTAAAGATAATTTCCTTAAGCATTGTGCTGAGCGGATTGTATGCATAAGAACAATACCATTTATCGATAAAGACAAAAGCATATCATAATTTTTCTGTACAGCTAATTGGCGAATAGCTTCAGAATGTCCAAGATAAAGATTAAAAGGTTTCACTTTTTTACTTGTTGTTATATTTTCCCAAGCAGCTATTGAAGTATCCATACTACCTGTAAAAAGTAACCCTTGTGTTGATGTAACACATGTGACAAGACCTGCATGATGATGGACTGATTTAATAAGTTGTCCTTTTAATGTGTGTATTTTAAAGGAATTATCAATATGGAAACCTGAAACTAAAGCTTCATCACCCCAAAGGCAATATTGTTGGTCATTTCTTTCTAAAACTTTATTTGAACTTGTGTGGAATGTGTACTTCCATTGTACAGCTTCTTCCCATTCATCTAGTTTCATATCACAAGCACCTTCTAAACGGCAAATAACTTTATTGTCTGGACTAGTTTCACGGCATAGGTAAAGATAACCTTTTTGTGCTTTAATTGACCAGATTGCTTGCGCTGTTGATAGGACAGCGAGGATTTTTTCTTGATTAACGATTTCTTCTGAGTCTATTTGATTGTCTTTTAATTTGCATCTTTCAAAAATGTCATTGTAACGCCCTTTGATTTCTTTAACTGGATGGGCACTTTTAAAAAGCTGGATTGGGGTTTGCCCGAAATGAACAATTTGCTCGATGTACCCTTGCAAAGATTCTGTGTCAGGGAGTTTTTTCCTTAATGCTGCAAAGGTATCTTCATATGTTATAGACGAAAAGCGATTATATCCTAATTCAGCTTGTTGTCCTTTCTGTTTATATCCGAAAATCAAATCAATCCATTCATTCAAATGTGAACTTACATAATTGCTTTCTAATGCTTTTCTATGTTTTATTATAAACTCTGTAGATGTCGATGCCCATTTCGGCAATTCCACATTGTCCACAGTTTTCATATCTTGTCTCATTCCCATATCTTCATTATTAAGATTCATTAAAACTTCTGGCAAATAAAATAATTCAGGGACAAGTTCTTTAACATCCCCAGTTGTCCCTTGACCACTTTCCCAAGATGCTTCTATACTATAAAAAAGCCTATCAGCAACATCAAAATTTCCTCCTTGTAAACCTTTTGCTAAATCAGTATAAGGGTCAATTCTTACTAAATAATGTAAAACAATCCCTGCGCTTGAATAATGTGAACCATAATGAAATGAATCTACTTCCTCATCAGCAAACATAGAAAATTTCCTTTTAGCTTCAATTCTATCTTCTTCCCCTTGTGCTCCAATTGGATAAGAAAGGTTTCTATAAAAACTTTCATCTTCAATCTTTAGTTCATCAGCTGAATAATTCTTTAATATCCAAGGAAAAACAGGATATTGGCTTATATCATTAAAACTCCTACTTGCGAATTTGTTTAACAAAAGAAGGTATTCCAAATTCGAAATCAGTCCTTTTTGCCAGTTTTTCTTATGTTTTTGAAGGATTTTCTTAGGGTCCGCAACAACATGCACATTTTTTACCTGCCACATTTTCATCAAATCCATAGCTTTTTTCTGTAATTCTTCATTAAAAAGATTAAAATAAATCGATTTGCCGTTTTTCAAATAAATCTCAAAAGCTGTATGCCTATGTATAAATCTTCTTGGAAATACTTCAGCAATATCGCTAGGATCCCAGATTTTTTCACATTTTTTAAGTAAACATGTAAACTCCAAAGCACTTCCAACATAAAATTCTTCTTTAGGCTTTTCTTTACCTTCACTTATAAATAACAAATAATCTTGTGAAATTTCAAGAAAACCAAAAATTGAGTTACTGACTTTAATCCTTTCACATTTAAATATTTCTGCATCTTGCATTATTCGATCAAATTGTGATGATTCTTCACCTTCTGAATCTAAAGCATTTAAAATATCATCAATAGACCCTTCTCTAGAGTTTTTCATTAAAGGAAGTTTTATATGCCTAGGGGATAATATACTCATTCTTGTTTTAAGTTGTGGAGGTTCATAAATTTGATTGTTTTTCTCGACAAATGGCATCCGACCCATACTGTCTATTGTAGGTTTAAGTCTGAATTTACCTGTCGCTGTTCCTGTTAGGGTAGCTTTAAGATTTTCTACACCTTTGCAAAAAGATTTGTACTTTTTTTCAGCCATTCTTCGGGTCCTGTCGAGTTTCTGCTCATAAATTTGTTTGGCTTTAGTGAAATCAATAGTTTTTGTTTCAATAAAACGCTTGACCCTTTCTTCAAGTTCATCGTTTACTAGAGGTTCGCAGATTGAGTTTGTACTAATTTGAGCTTTTTCTATGAAGAAATTCAGTTTCATTGAAGTTAGAGCTAGGAAATAAAAATGCACTTTTATTACCCAATCATTAGATGTTAATAGGTTTAAAAGTTCAGTTTCATTATCTTTAGCTTTTTTATACCTATTAAACATTTCTTTAACTTCGTTTATAAAATTTTTACAATCAGGAGGATGTGTGTTTTCTATGTAATTTGCTAAGACATTTATATAGAGATTTCTTTCAGCTCTGTTAATTCTGAAACGAGATGTACTGTAAACTTCTAGTTTATGTCTTTTTAATAGGTCGTAGAATTTTGTTATGTCCTGGTCTGTGAGTCTGTTATTTTTTTGAAAATCAGCAAAAACATCACCTTCACGAATAAAGTCTTTAAGAAAGTTCAAAATTGGATTGTGAATATCAGCAACCAGTACTTCAGTGCACTCCGCTATAACATAATAAGCTAAAAACTTATCCAAACTTAGCATATCCCCTCTTCTTTCAATAAGCATATGTGATCTAAAAAAATCAAAATATGTGTTTTTTTCTGCAGAAGTAAATCGACTCTCCCACCTACTCTTCTGCCCTGTAGATACCGTCAAATAAGTTGATGTTGAAACTCCTCCTCTCAAAACCATCTTAAGCATATTAATCAATCTTTCATCTTGTCTTATATGCAACCCTAAGAAAATAAACTTTAAAATCAATCTTAAAAATCCTCCTTCTCTCAAATATATTACCGAATCATTTGGAACAATAATAGACTCTTTACACATAAGATCATCTTGTAAAAAAAAGTCCATATCAGGTAAAGGTGGATATGTTGAATTAATCAACTGCATTTCAATACCTAATTTCAATATAAAATCAACAAGAGGTATATAAATATTTAAGTCTATCAATGATGAACCTGAATATTCAGAACTTAATAAATCTTCTAAAACCCCGACATAGTCTAGAAAATTCACTGCTACACTTTTGCCACTGGTTGTTTCAAAAGACTCAGATTTAAATAAAAGTTTATCTAAATCTGACATCATTTGATGATAAAAAGATAGCGACCAAGTAAGCCCAGTTTCTATAAAATCTCTTGATATTGTTATAAGAAATGTTCTGAGTTTATTGAAATTTTTAACTAATGCTGCTTTTCTAAATACACTCAAAGCTACTTTTTCCATCTCATCAGGGATTTCAGTATAAAGTGTGACTAACCACCCAGGGAAATTTTCCCTTTCAAATATCAAAAGGGCGAAATCTTTATCTTGGGCTTCATTTGCTAGGTTTTCACATAATATTTTCTTTTCTTCACAAGTCTTCACACGTTTAGTCAGAATATTGACAAAGTTAATAAGCTTATCACCATATTTTTTATCAAGGATCTTTGTAGCTTTTTTACAAAAGTTCAACAGTTCAGCAAAAGTTTTCGGCAGAACATTTTGATCTAAATTTTTATCAATCGAACTACATAAACTGTTTATAAACTCATACTCATCTTTACCACCAGGTAGAGTTTTCTTATCTTTAGAAATCTCTTCACATTGATCATCAGTGATTTTTAATATAAACTTTAAAATGCATGATTGGGCAAAAACTTCATGGACACCTTTTAATAAAAATATCATAGAATTTACCATACTTTCATAGCATTCTCGTTTGAATTTTTTATAACTGAGCATTTCTATGAATTTGCAAAAAAGTTCTATATTTGTTGATTGCATTGAAAATACTAGGATTAAAATTCCATCAATATTGTCATATTCGATATATTCAGGGATTAGGTTTTGCCATATTTCCATAAAAGATTCATCGCAGGATTTTTGTATTGTGTTAAGTTGGTCGAAAATCCCATAAAGGGTCTCTTTTTCGCATTTGAAATATTTTCTGATGTTTAAGCTTAGAGTGCCTGTATAATGACTGCTACTTTCTTCATCAAGGTCATGCCAGAGTTTTTTATTAAGGAAAAGGCTTTTTAAAGCTTGTTTGTGGTGGTTTTGATTCCATTCTAAATGCCCGACAATTTTTATTAACGCATCAACTAGTTGGACATTTGGTTTTTTAATTGACTCTTCCAAAACAAAAATAAGCAGATCGAAAAAATCATCGTCCAAAACAATCTCTACATTTTGAGCAATACATACATCAGCAATCACATCAAGGAGGATAATAATGCCTTGAATACTTTTCTGACTGTCTGCCCACTCTTTGATAAGTGGTAAAAATATTTTCAGCCCTCCATTTGCTGCTATAGCCTCAATAATACTAACTCCATTAAACCTTTCACATTCATTTCTAATCTCGATTTTATCAATACCAGGAACTTCTGGATAAGTACCTCTTGGATGCCACTGGAAAGAAATGTTTTCAAAAATAAACCTCAGACTATTTTGATCATTCTGAATATCCTCTGCTGTTGATATACCATCAGGGTTAAACCCTAAGTTATACTGAAAACTCAAGAAGAAAATCTCTTTAAAATGATTAACCGTCAAAGCTTTTTTTGTAATGAAAAAAGTTATAATCCGTCCTTTAAAAGCATTCTGCGCTGTTTCACTATTTCCCAAAATCAACTTAGAAAAGTTCTCTTTTGGCCTAGTAACCTTCCCTTGTACCTCAACTTTGCATTTTCCCGTATTAATAAAAATCTCAATCTCCGGTTTATCACTAGAAAACTTGAGTTTTGATGGGGACTTTAAGCTTATTCCAATAAGATTCCACTGTTTTTCATGTATAGTTTCATTAGAAATCACTGTAAATATTTTTTTTTCTTGATAATAATCCACCATAACCCTTTGAGAATAAATACTCAAAGCAAAAAGCGAGTTATTACTTGCCAAAAAGTTAGCTAAAGTGCTATCTTTATCTAAAGAGTCAGGGTATATCCAAAAAAATATCGAAAACTCTTTAGGTGGAAGAAGAGTTTCATTAGCACTAACCTCACATCTTAATAAACTCTTGCTTTCACGAAAACAAAAATATCGAGTTGGTGCTGCACAGGTATGGTTTGCTTGGAATTTATAATGTTCAGTAGAACAGCAAGAGTTTTTTATAGCATTAGATAATGATTTGTATAAAATCAACTGTTTTTCACGACTTTTAACACTTCTTCTGCCGATTTCTATGATTTTTTTCAGTTCCTGTGGAGTGATGTGATGACAAATAACAAGAGGTAAAGTTTTTTCTATAAAAGATAATAGGAAAGTACTTGAACTTCTTTCCAAAGCATCAAGAAGAAGGTCGGTAGTTCGAGAATTAGCGAAATGTGCAGCATTATAACAGTCATCAAGACATACTTGTATATGTTCAAGGCATAGTTGTATATGTTCAAAATCTTTTTTTTCTGTACCTAAATTGTCGCAATCACTAAGGAGTTCAATGACCAAAGGGATGACTTCAGGGGTTTTCACATTTCTTAACTGTGGTTTGCCTATATTATTAGTTTCAAATAATATATACAATAAACTTTCTATAGATTTCATATAAATTTCACTTCTGATTTTCGCATAACTCTCACTTTTTATTGTATTCGTCACTGCACTGAAATCAAAATCCTGTAAATGCTTCTTACAAGTCGGGTTATCTTCTATCAAAAATCTTACACATTCCAATATACTCACCCAAAGTATTATAATATCTTCATTTTCTTCAAATTTCCCTGTTATAATCTCTTTTAAAGTACTCAAAGTTTCAGCTTTAAGAAAACTTTCTTGACATTGTTTTTTCTTAGATGAGTCTTTAAGTATTTCTTGCATAGAATTCAAAAGTTTAATTTTCATTGAAACACTATCAACTTCTTTAAGCAGTTTATTAAATTTTGTATAATTCGAGTCGTTTTGGAACTTGAGCAAATGAGCCAAACAAGCCATACTCAAATCAGAGCATTCTGGGTCTGAGACGAAATTGTCTTGTAAGATTAAATCCATTAAAAGTCCTGAGTTTTTTAATTCTACATCATGAAGTGTTGTTAATAAATATTTTATAAGGACAAAAAAATTGACAATATTTTCACTACTTTTCTGAGTTCTTTTTATTAACGAAATCACTCCAATTAAAACTTCTAAAAGGCCATTTGATATGCATTCTTCAATTAAATCCTGTGTATTCATGATCTGCCCTTGTATCCAGTTGCTTATTTTAACTAAATGCCCGATATTATCTTGATTAAATTTTAATGAATCAACTATAGACTTGCTTATCCAAGACAGATTTTCATTAGAATATAAATGTTCAGTCCAGATTTGATTCCAGATATGATTAGCATTGGCACTAAAGTTCAATTGGTCTAGTTCATTAAAAGATACAAGTTCGAAAAAAGGGACTGAAAAAAGGATCTCGATTAGTTTGCATTCTTTTAAATTCTCAAATCTGATTTCTTGCTTTTTTTTCTTAAGGATAATTAGGTACTTTTCAAGGAATTGTAAGGTAAAAGCTTGGATTTGTGGGGATTTATCTAGAAGTTCTTTGGAAATATCCTAAGTTTTTATTACCTTTTGTAGGATTACAGAGAAGAGAATCACGGGAAAACCTTCTTGATCTGTGTTGATTGCTATGGTTGTGAAAATATCGAATAAAGAACGGTATAGCCTGCCGATTATACCATCGTCTTCATCGTAGTTTAAGGATTTTACTGAAAAGTAGAACTTGGAATAGGCTAGGATTGTGTAGAAAAAAATGTTTTTGATTTTTTCCTTGATGCTTTTTATAAGGTTTCTAGTAAAATCTATTTTGGAAGGCACAGTGCACATGCTTTGAATAATGCTTATTGAAAGAAGGTATTTTTGTATAGCCAAATACGTTGCATCAGAAGGCACTGATGCAGTAAAATCCTGTATATCCAAAAAGTGCATAAAAACAGAAGCGAAGCTCCCTTTAAGAATATCACAAATTAATGAAGGCTCTTTTTTCCCTAGCATATCAAATCCTAATAGTAAATAATAAACAAGGTCACTTACAGTTCTTGTTGTTTCTGAAGCAAAAAGACTAACTTTTTTATCATCACCTTCAAAACAATCAATATACCCAATCAAAGCTGTATACCTACGATCACTTGTCACATGACCCAAAATCACATAAATAATACTCAGTACTTGGCCTAACAAATCATGATCATTTTTCTTCCTACTTTTACAAAGGACAAGTTCATATAAAATGTTCAGGAAAATATAAAAAATATTAATAAAACAAAGACAATTTGGTTTTGACAACATACCAAGTATTATATCTTTGAAGTGATCGACAAAGTTTTTTTCTAGTTTCAAGTTTATGTTGTTGCATTTTTTTAAGATAAAGGCGAAGTTCCAAAAAATGGGATAGTGATGATTGAGGAATTCATGTAGTGAGGCTGTTGGATCTTTTGAGTCCATGTTTATTTCTCTTATTGCTTTGACTAAAGTGTCATTGACAGCTTTGCAGTTTGCTGAAATTATTTCTTTTGGGATTATCAACTCTTCAGGGTCTTTTTCTTTGAACTCTCGTTCTAGTGTCAAAGTCACAATATGGAACTCAGAAAGATCAACATTTATTGAATCTAAGTACCTAGAGCAGGCTTTGGATACTTCAGGCAGGTCCTGAAGGTTCAAACATTTAATTTTTGAGTGGTCATCTCTTTCGGACATTTTTATAAAGACCTTTTCCTACATCCACTCAGCACTTTAAATCTATCATATAACTTTAACAAAAAGATTCATATAATATAAATAATCTAATAACAAAAAAACTAATCATACTATAAAAAAAAGTGCCAAATTATTTTTTAAAGTTTATAAGCACGGTGGAAATACATTAAAACCTCTTAAAAACAATATTTATATTTTAAAATAATCTAGACAATATTCTTATCGTTAATGAATGAAAAAAGCCTTCGAAATATTTCACTACTCTTCATTATCTAAAGAAAAATAATTAAAAAAAAACGAAGGTAAATAAACAATATTTATATTAAAATATCTAACCAAAACTCTCTATAAAAATTTTATTCAAATAATTTCTTAAAACTTAGTAAACTCAAAAGGCTCAGGTTCCTGTGAAAATAAATCTCCTCTTTTAGGTATTGGTTGTGGGTCAGGTTTAAGAGGTTCAGCAAGAGTTGGTCTAATTCCTCTAACAAGTCCATACATCAAAGGTACACTGCGACTTTTCGCATCTTCTGAAACACGTAATTCACGAGCCATATGGACTCTTTCCATAACAGGCTGTGCAGGTTGGCCAGATTCTGCTAAAAATACACTTAAAGCATGATGATAATTGTTGTATTGCAAATATTCTCTTATAAGTTCGTTTATTAAAAGATTTTCATCGTTAAGTCTTGGACGATTTACATCCTGGTCGTCCAGCGCTGCAAAAATTTCAGCTCTGATTTTCGCTTTGATATCTCCTAGAACCCCGCGCTTAAACAGGGTTTCTTTGAGTGCTGTTTTTAAATCTTCCATTGTAGCCATTTTATATATAAGTAAAAAAAAATATATACATTTACTATATATGAATTAAACTTGTTCTAACAAGCATTTAACAATTTCATTCATACATTCACATATCTTAAACTCCCCTCTTGTCTCAACTTCAAGTTCTTTTTTATTAACCATAATCCTCATTAAAAACTCTGCAGTATAAACATAAGAATATTTCCCTTTATTCCAAACTTCAAAATTCGGGTATATTTTCAGCCTTTTCAGTATATCTTCAAACACAAGTTCTTCATTTTGTTGACAAAAAACCATTGAATTGTTACTAAATTTCTTCCATAAACTTCTAATTGTATCTTCAGGAGTTTTATCACATAATAAAGCTGGGGTAATTGGTAAAAGCAATATCTTATTTGTGTCGTTGTATTTTAATATAAGCTTAGGACTTGAAATAAACCCTTTAGAATAATCGAAATTCATAATTCTATTAGCTTGTTGCATATGAAAAACTGGACCTGGCTCTATTATTGTGTTGATTTCTCCTGGCAGATCTTCACTTTCTATATAAGTTTCTAAATTAATCAAAGGATCTTCTTTACGATTTCCTATATAAAGTATTGCTCGACAATTGAATTTATCAACTTTTAAACATATCCCAACTTCAACATTTCTACTTTTATATAATATTCCTTGAGAACTAGAAAGCAAAGATAAAAAATACTTGAAATTATCACATTCAGAGCTTTTGCTCATAACAAAACTTGATCTTTGTAATGAAAATTCATTATCATTATATCTTATTGTTTCTGACATTTTATACTGAGAAATTTCTACTTGAAACTCTTCAATTTTTTTTTTGAGTTTTTCTGTTTCAGCTTCTTTTTCTATAAAAAGCTCTTTGATTTGTTCGAATTTTGTTACCATGTGTTGGATTTGAAGAGATTTTTCAGATAATTTGTTTTGGCTGGATTTTAGTTCTTGTTTTAGTTGAGAAATAGCCGATTTTTGGTTTTTGGTTTTTTTGTGTAAGACTTGAGTGTAATAATAAAGTTCCTCAAGTTGCATTTTACGTATACTCAGCTCTTCGGCTAGGGTTGTTTGGAAGATTTTGGTTTGGACCTCGTTTTCTTTGAGTCGGTAAAATTCTGATTTCTATGTGAAAAATACAATTTCTTGCCAGTTTTTAAAAAAATTATAGGATTTTATATGGAAATTGCTAAATTTTATTTTGGGATATANCTTGCCATTCATCGTCATGAGGGATTTTTGTGTCGATGATATCT
Source organism: Stentor coeruleus (assembly GCA_001970955.1). Classification (NCBI taxonomy): domain Eukaryota; phylum Ciliophora; class Heterotrichea; order Heterotrichida; family Stentoridae; genus Stentor; species Stentor coeruleus. The sequence continues at coordinate 41,535 of MPUH01000601.1, forward strand.
TGGTATACTTCGTAACCTAAAGTGCTTGGGGAATCAGGACGAGGGATTGAATGTGGGATGGGGTTAGTTATTAAATTTTTCATGATGATAATTCCAATTACTTTAAAATTATTGTAGTAAACCATATATTACCAATAATTTTTGGTAATAACTGGATTAGGATATTTTTATGATTAGTCGATGACAATTTAGAAATCTTTATAAAAAAGTATAGAAAAGTTGTCAATGCGGTTTTTATATGATATGAGTTTAAAGAAAATGAGATGTAAAATCCTTTGATACAACTAGAAAATAATTAAATCTTGTTTTTTTTTGACTATTATACAACAGATATTTAAACATCTGTTTATTTAATATTCTAAATAGTTCTTATGTTAATTTATGAAGTATATCAAAATAATTTATCAAATCTCTATAAATCGACATATTCCAAGGTTTCCTTAATCACTAAGTCCTTTTAATACTTAAAAATTCTGAAGGCCACTTCTAAAACCCCTTTATCAGCATTTCTATAGAATTTCAATTCAAAATCATTATAAACTCTCAAATAATTTGTCAATTCAAATCATCAATAGACTCCAAAGACCATCGCAACAAAATATAAAATATTTTTCTAATCATATCAAACAAGAAAAATTGTTATAATAAAATAAACTATCAAAGACCAAAAAACCAAGACCCAAAAATTATCTTTTTAAACACCAGAAAAAATAAAAATAGACGAATTTTCAAATAGTCTCAATGAAAAAAACTTTACAAACTATAAAAAAATTTAAGTAAAACACAAAACTATATACAAAAAAGTTATAAATTAACTAAAAAGCATATAAACAATATGGGAAAAAAGCTTAGCAAACTAAAAGATGATTTAAAAAAAGCCAATACTATCCTCTCAAGCGATACTTTCTATACCGCGACTGGTTTTAGAATGAATTTTATGATTACAGAAAGAATACACATAGTAAAAAAAAATAAAAACATAATACACGTTGATCAACTCATTGATAGACAACTTCCAAAACATATAGGTCATATATCCCCAATTAATCTTAAAAAAGTTATGTGTATTGCTGAATATATTAATTCTATATCATCAACTAAAAATCCAACAGCTTTAGAAGATAATCTATGTTGTATATGCTTAGATCATAATATTGAGATTTTGTTAGAATGTGGACATGGGTATTGTGAAAAAGATATAATGGATTGGGAAAATAGAGATAGTTCATGTCCTATATGTAGAAGGAAAATGAATCAGGAAATGATGTATACAAATTTAGAAAATTTTAAAGATGAAAATGATTTACAACAAAGTATTTCAGAGTTGTTTAATTTAATTAAATAGATAATGTTGATATGATAGATTTGGGGTTTTTAGGAATTTTTGGAAGATTGTAGTTGAAAAAAATGTTTTATGTTTGGGAATTTTTATAGGATTGTGAGGATTAGGATGTTTTTGTAATGATTAATGATGGTTTTTTTGAAATGTGGATTTTATAGAGGAGTATTTTTTTTAATACATATTTGAATGATTAGGGAATGTATTATAGGATTGATGGTATTGATTAAGAAGTTATAATTTAAGATTATTATTATTTTTTTTTTTTGGAGATTATTCTTTAGTATTTGGTGACTGATAAATTATGTACTAAAAGATAGCTGGTATAATAATAATAAAATATTTATCTGTTAGAAATTATTAATGATCAATAAGATCGTGTTAAGTTAAGTAGATGAGCTTGATTTCAATACTTATGAAATAATTGATTTAGTTCCTTCTTTAGTTATGATTTAAAAAAAAATTTGATCTTAATTTTTGAAATTTTTATTCTTTAAACAAAGATGAAATCTATATTCATAATAGCAATCAAAACATTTTTTTAAGTTCTGCAGAATCTGTCGTAAAAATACATAAAATTTAATGTTTTTTTAAATTAAAATTAAAGGTGGATGATATATAAATT